>SEYY01021234.1:25000-32500 GCA_009176605.1 Armadillidium nasatum | reverse complement strand
GAAGCCCCGGGGGGGGGGGTTCCAAAAATAACCCCTCATCCACCCCTTCCCAAGTCACCACTTGGGAGTTGAACGACTCCGGTGAAGGGGTTGTTGCCACCAGGACTCTGCAGCCGGCTTGTCCTGATGCACGGGCAATTTTTTCCATTAATTTCTGCAACATTCGCGGTCTACACTCCAATTTCCACTTTGTTGAACATCACCTCTCTTCTTCTAGACCTCACCTCTTGTACTTGACTAAAACTTGAATGTTTGAGCGTTATGATAGCAAACCCTATTCTGTATCCTCCTACAGTTTCTATCCTCAATTTTCATCCAAAGGGGGTTGTTGTGCATAAGTGTGCAAAGATGTCGTTTGTTCTCGTGTCTTTAATTTGGGGTCTTCCGAATTTTCCACCTTATGGCTTAGGCTCTCTTGCCATTTTACGACTAAATTCATTTGTTCTGTTTATTTACCTCCTAATTCTACTGGCTATCCTAAATTCTTCGAATACTTAAACTCCAAAATTGAGCATATTCTCTATTCTTCTCCTTTCTCTGAAATCATCATTTTTGGTGATTTCAATGTTCATCAACCAATGGCTTTCTTCTAGTTCTCATGATACAGCTGGTAAACGTGCCTTCTATTCAGTTATCCAAAACGACCTTGAGCAGATGGTGCAGCTCCCTACTCGTATCCCTGATCGCTTTGGAGATAAACTCAACATTCTAGTCATTTTCCTAACTTCTAATCCTTCTCCTTATACTGTTACTCTTTCTTCCGCCGATCACCTTCATATTTCTGTATCCTCTTCTATCTCTTCGTCTTCCGCAGGAAAGACCACCTTCTATTGAAAGGAAACGTTTGTGGCATTTCGGTGTTGCAAGCTGGTCGGACATGCGGTCGTACTTTTATTTCCCGTGGAATGATTATAGAATCCGTGGGAGGGGTCCCTCTGAGTGCATAATGCAGTACCGACGTTACTCTCTCCGGCATGGAGACGTACATTCTATTTTCTTTCCCTTCTACTAAACCTAACAAACCTTGGTTTAACTCTCCTTGTTCTCGCGATATCCATCGCAGGGATGCTGCCTTCACGTATTACCATCGTCTTCAAACTCCAGAAACTTACGTAACTAATATTTCATCCAAGAATTGTGCAAAATCTGTCTTTCGTAATACTAAAAACTCTTTTCTCCGTAGAAAATGCAATAATCTTTCTGGTTGCTCTTCTTCACGCTCTTCCTAACATTTTGCGGAAAAAAAATGTCTAACTCTAACTTTGCTTCTTCCTCTTTCCCTCCTTTAGTATCTTCCGACGGCACAACTGTTGTTGTGCTATACCATCTCCTTTTATCCCCTCCAACTCATATATGCCTAAAATTAGAATTTCTTCTAAAGACGTCATTTCTGCTCTTTCTGAGCTTATGTATGGTCCCGATGGTATTCCTCCGTGGTTCTCAAAACTTGATAATTTTATATCTTACATTTTTTCAAACTTTACCTTAGGTTCTTACCTAGGTAAACCTGTTGAATCACTATTGTGAACCAGAAAAAAAAATTCATATATAAAAATGCATATAATCATTAATTTAAGTGAACGTTGCTATTCTACTTCTTCCATATAATTAAATAAACCTCAATTAAATTTTCTTAACCTAAAATTTCAGTGCTTTTGACCTCTTTATAAATTTTAGACAAACGTGGCCAAAGCCACAGCACTAGCCAAATTTGGTTGACCTTGGCCCCGGTTGGTCCCTAGCTATGACTAATAATATAAAAAAAATGGAAGTGAAAGGTGCTTACGGCCACAAAGATGGGTAAAACCCCCTAAAGCCACTTATTTATACCCTTAAAGCTGGAAACCAATTGCGGGTCCAAATTTTAAACAATAAAATTTGCGACACACAGTATATATATATATATATATATATATATATATATATATATATATATATATATATATATATATATATATATATATATATATATATATATATATATATATATATATATATATATATATATATATATATATATATAGTATTAATATTCTAAAATTTAATCTTTACAAAAAACAGCTGTCCATTTGTGTAACACTGAATCACTGCTAAAAGCATTGGACTTACAAAATTGCTTCAGTATGGTATTGTGAAATCTATAAAATTACAGTAAGCATATCCTTATTTCAAGGAGAATTTTCTTTGTTTTTATAAATAAAAATTTGGAAAATAACATTAGTCAACAAGTATATAATTTTGTTTACATATAAAGTTTTATATTTATATATTTTCATTTGGTGGAACACAAAAGTAAGAATAAATAGAGGACTAGAAACTTTTTTTGAGCGCAAAGTAGATAAAACTTTTACAAATATGAGAATTATTAGATTAAAAACAACTTACTTTTAAAGACCTGAGAGTTCCCCCATTAAAACCTACAGGAGATAAAAGAGTGGGAGGAATGCCTGCCATAGGCCCAGTTGTAAGAACACAGCTTCCACAATTTAATATAAAATTAATAAGACCTTGTAGTTCCATATCCTCCACATAAACCAAAGATTGAGCTAATCCATCAACACTCTGAACTTTTTTGTATTCTCTGGAAAAAGACCTACTTTAGCAACGAATGAAGAACAAAGTTTTTTAACACTGAAATGAATAATTTGACCTTATAAATATACATAAAAAGTATGCCTTGAAAATATTTTGGAATGTTTTCTTTAAATTAGTAAAATATTGTCATTCTTTTTTACTGCCTAGCTACGTAAAATGATTTTATTTCAAAATATAAATGTTTATTCTCTTGAAAATTTACCCTCAAAACATGCACAAAAAAACTTTAAAAAATAAAAAATAAATAATTAAAATAAAGTCATGCAAAAGTTTTTACTTAAATAACATCCTTAAGACATTGTATTACTCTAACAATGGAAACCAGGGTTGTAGAGTTGGAAGAAAAATGTCTGACTTCAAATTCAGCTCTCAAAATTTCAAATGCCAGACTACTACTCTTAAATTTCAAACGTCAGACTCAGACTTTTGAAATTACAAAGATCAGTCTACTTCGACTCAAGACTTTCAAATTTCATGAGCTGGCTCCTGGTTCACAAATGCGCCTTCCTATCTTTATCAAATTGTACTTTGGGATTTATATTAAAGTGGAAAAGATAATCCATTCCTTTGTGCAAAATTAATAAAACATTTACTAGGCTTATATATTCACATTAATCAAGCAAAAATATTAGTATTTTATCAACAATTAGGAAACCTTGTACATCATTAGACTTTTTAAAAATATTATTAAAATACATTCCATATTTATATTTGTATCTTAAATGTAAAACAAAAAAATCTTACAATATTACATTACTTATTGAAAAAATTTCTTCTCATCAAAATAAAGTCTAAAAGAAGTAGTGATAAAGAATATGAAACTAAATAAAAATTTTAAATAATAATAATAATAATAATAATAATAATAATAATAATAATAATAATAATAATAATAATAATAATAATAATAATAATAATAATAATAATAATAATATATATATATATATATATATATATATATATATATATATATATATATATATATATATATATATATATATATATATATATATATATATATATATATATATATATATATATATATATAGTCACCGGTGGGCAAAAGGAGGAGGCCTACCAATTTCCACATGTTGGAAAAATCTATCCTGGTTGCCGGCGTTTGAAAGCGTGCAAGTCAAAGTAAGTTGTTAAAGCAGATAAAGGATATGTATTCCAGACTTTACCAGTAGAGTACACGTAAGACTGAGCATAGTGGTTAAGTCTGGATTCTGCGAGTTGAACAGAGAAAGGATGGGAATGTGTAGAAAGCATGTCGAACGAGCTCTTCTCAATGGAGGAGGTATGCGATGAGAGTTCAAAAATCTGTCATTTGTAATAGCGATAGTATAGAGAGAGAGATGCCACAATTCGATGGGCAGAAAGATATTGGAGAGTCAGTGAGAGCGGGAGAGTTAAGTCAAAAAGCTCTAGACTCCACCTTCTCAAGGAGAATTGTATGAGTGGAACCACCCCAGGTGTGTGAAGTATACTCCATACAGGGGCGAATAACACCCCTATGAAGAGCAAGAAACTGGGGTGGCGTGAAGAAATTATGAAGGCACCTCAGAACACCCAACTTCTAAGAAACTTGTTTAGATTAAAAGAAACGTGATCTTCCAAGAAAGATCTTGAGAAAAAGATAATTGAGTGTTAAGAACAGATGAAGGTTTGAGTTGTGTGTTTTCGAAGATATTATTGTGGTGTGGAGTGATGGAGGAACTGAGTTTTTAAGGCATTGAAAACAACCATGTCTTCTCAGCCCCAATTTGAAATACGTGAAATATCAGGGGCTAGTTGCTCCAAGGTTACTCTCCTCTAGTCTATTAACTGCTGTTAGGAGGGACGTCTTTCAAATTGAAAGGAGTAATGAAAGGTTGAGTCATCAGCATAGGAGTAAAAGAGAGGTCATTAATGAAAAGTAAAAAAAAAAGTGTTGGGATTTAACAGAACCCTGAGGAACACCACTATTAATAGATTTAAAGGATGAACGGTGGCCGTCTACAACAGCTATAGAACGACCGGAGAGGAAATTAGAAAGAAGATCTCACAGAGAGGATAGATACCAAAAGAGAGAAGCTTAGAATTTAAAGCCTTGTGCCAGACTCTATCAAAGATTTTCGATATGTCCAGAGCGACAGAAAAGATTCACTGAAATGCCAAAGAGCGGAGGCCCAAGTGTTCGAAAGGGGGAAAAGATCAGTAGAGCATTTCTTACGAAAATCATACTGGCGATCAGAGATAAGATTATAAGAATTCAGATATTTCCAAGTCTTCCTGTTAAGGATAGATTCGAAAACTTTATATAGAACAATGTTCAAAGAAATGGGACGGTAGCTGGAGGGTTGAGAGGGATCCCCCTTCTTCCGCACAGGTTGAATGAGTGCACATTACCAGCAAGAAGGGAAGGTTGAAGTAGAAAGACAAGAGGCGAAATAGTTTACCAAGGAAGGATGCAAGCTCGGAAGCACAAGTTTTGAGAACCACAGGTGAAATATCATCAGGACTGTACACTTTCATAGTATTTAGCTCTGAGAGAGCAGAAATGACATCTTTAGAAGAAATTCTAATTTTAGGCATAAATTAGTTGGAGGGGGTTGAATGAGAAATAGCCCCGTATTCGTCTACAGTTGAATACTTGGTTTGTTAAAAAGATGAACCATAAGTGGACTTGGGTTAGTGGAGTAAATGGTGAAAAGGGTTTACTTGATTACATATATATTAAGAAAATAAGAGATAATTACTTGATGTGAATGTGCTTAGAGGAGCTGCTAGAGGGATATCTGATCATTATTCATTCGGTATTGGCTAAAATTAGAGTAAGGGGAGGTTGGAAGAAGATTAGGGATATAAGTAGAGCAGTAGAGGTTGTGAAAGTAGAGAGATTGGAGGAAGAAGGGGTGGGGGAGCAATTTAGAAGAGAGCTTAGGTTAAGATGGGGTAAGGTAAAAGAGAATGCTGTTGAGGGAATGGATGAAGAATGGGGAAGGTTAAGGGAATCTTTGTTAGAAAGTGCAAAGAATGTTTATGGGATAAGAAGGGTGGCAGGGAGGTGTAAAAGAAAAGGAAGTGAATGGTGGTGTGAGGAGGTGAGTATTGTTGTGAGGGATAAAAAGATAGCTTTTGAAAATTTTTTGGGTACAAATAGGATAGAGGAATGGGAGGCTTATAAAGATAAAAAGAGGATTGCAAAAAAGAGATAAGAAGAGCGAAAGAAAGAGCAGATATAAAATGGGGTAATAAAATAGTGGAGGGATTTAGAGAAAGGAATAAGATGTTTTGGAAGGAGGTGAATAAGGTAAGGAATAAAGGGGAGGTGAGAGGAGGGGGATAAAGGGCTTAGATGGAGAAATAAGACAGGAAGAAATTGAATATTTTAGTAGGTTATTAAATATGAGAGGAGGTAGGAGTATAGCTGTGATGAGGGATATGGGAGGGATGGTGGAAGAGTCTGAGGGGGGAATCCTTAAAGAAATAGGTAAAGCTTTGAGAAAAGTTAAAATAGATAAATCTACTGGTTTGGATGGAATAAGTGGGGAGATGTTGCTGGAAGGGGGTGTGAGTGTGGTAAAATGGTTGGCAAGATTATTTAATTTATGTTGGTAATGGGGTGGTACCTCAAGATTGGCAAAATCATGTATGGTTCCTTTATTATAAAGGAAAGGGGATAAATTTGAGTGTGGATTTATAGGGGTATAAGTTTACTTAGCGTTAGTGGGGAAAGTGTATGGAAGAATTTTATTGAATAGGGTAAGGATTAATGGGTTAATAGGAAATGGGAGGGGGTTTTAGAGAAGGAAAGGTTGTATGGATCAGGTTTTTACATTAAGAATGATTGAAGAGAAAAGTAGAGATAAAAAGAAGGATGTGTACATGTGCTTTATGGACCTGGAAAAAGCTTACGATAAGGTAGACAGGAATAAATTGTGAGAGGTCCTGAGTGAGTATGAAATTGAGGAGAAAGTACAGGAAGGTATTAGAGCATTATATCGGAATAGTAGGGCATGTGTGAGAGTAAACAGAATGGATACTGAGTTTTTTTATGTAAATAATGGTCTGAGACAGGGTTGTATAATGTCTCCGGGGTTATTTCATTTATTTATTAATAAAGTGGTTAGTAAAATGATATAAGGGAAAGGGTGGAATGAGGAACATGATGGTATGTGGGTGCAAATGTGTTGATTATGAGGATGATGTGGTACTTTTGGCTGAAACACATGAAAATTTGAAAGTATTGGTGGATGAGTTTGTAAAGGGTTGTGATGATTTGGGTTTAAGAGTAAATGCGGGTAAGAGTAAAGTGCTGTGGATGAAAAATGGGGAGAGGAGAGAGGGGTGTGGTTGAGGGAGATGATTTACAAATTAAAGTAGGAAGGGAGAAATTGGAGATAGTCACTTTATTTAAGTATCTGGGGGTGATTTTTGGAGAGGCTGATATTAGTATGAGTGATGAGGTTGATCATAGAATAAGAGAAGGGGAGAAGGTGTTAGGTGGTTTGAGGGGTATTTGGATAGAGGAAGGTTACCAAGGGAGGTGAAGGTGAGAATGTTTGAGGGATGCCATATACTGGTGGTTATGTATGAGAGTGAAGTATGGAGGTTGAACGCTAGAAAGAGGAAAAAAAAATAGAAGTTTTCAAAATGAAAGGTCTGAGAGCGGTTTGTGGAGTTGGTAGAAGAGATAGAGTCAGGAATGTTAGAATAAAAGAAATGTGTGGATGGAGAAAGAGCTTGGTTGAGAGAGCTGAACAAAGTATGCTGAGATGGTTTGGACATGTTTGTAGGATGAATGAAGAGAGAATGGCTAAAAAGGTATTTGTTTCAGAAGTGGAGGGTGTAAGGGATAGGGGAGAGACCGAGGGGAAGTTGGATGAGTAATGTCAAGGAGCTGTTAAGGATAGAGGAAAG
>SEYY01021234.1:0-20000 GCA_009176605.1 Armadillidium nasatum | reverse complement strand
CATCTCGGTTATGCCCTCAGCTCATTCAGAGGGACCTCTCCCATGGAAACATAAATCATTCCACGGAAAATCAGAAAATTACAGATGCAAGTCAAATTAGTTAGTGGCACTAAAATGGCAGAAACGTCTCCTCGCCGAAGGAGGGGGGCCGTTCTAGCAGAAGACTTGAAGAGATAGAACATGATTCAGAGAAAAGAAGGTGAATGGATGAACCCAGAGGAAGAAAGAGTTTATCAATGTAGAAGGATAAGAAGTTAGGAAAAGATCAAGTATGTTGAGTTCATCACCAAGACAGTCAGGGAAATGGGTAGAGGGATGCACCAACTGCTGAAGGTTGCCCTGGATAGAAAAATGGTAGGCGAGTTCACCAGTGCATATATATATATATATATATATATATATATATATATATATATATATATATATATATATATATATATATATATATATATATATATATATATATATATATATATATATATATATATATATATATATATATATATATATTTTATATAAAAAAAAAAAAGGGAAGCTGATGAATACCTTAAAAGTGTGCCTCCACTGAAAAGGTTTAAATGAAGTAAATCGAACTTTACACTTTAAGCTCCAATCCACAGGAAGGATTTCCTCCGAGAGAACTTTATCTTCCACCTAAAGAAAATGTTGGAAAATGAAAATATAATTAATTTCAAATAACTATCAATGATAAACAAAGTCATGAAATTGTTATTTGGATTCTTTAAAAAAATAAAATAAATTAAAAAAAAATAAAAGTTAACAAATTTAACAAAAGGTGAAATACTTATGCAACAATTAAATGGAAAAAAATAAAAGCTGAAAGAATATGTAATGACTTTATTGAATATTTATATTGGTAGAGCAAAAATGAAGTTCTGGGTGTTCTTATCCCACCCTAGTAACTTAAACTGTTTATAAAGGTGCTGTTCACATCTTGTATGGAGTACGCCTCAAACATCTGGGGTGGCTTCGCTCATATAGCTCTCCTCAAAAAGGTAGAGTCTAGGGATTTTCATCTGATTAACTCTTCCACATCACTAACTCACTTCAATTTCCTTATGCTTTCAAACTGTTAGGTCACTATCTCACTGCTATTACTATTACAATGAACACTAGTTGCATACCTCCTAAACTGAGGGCTCATACTACAACTTTCTATATAGTCACATCCTTTCTCTGACTCTATATTTAACCGCTAAGCTCAATCTTATATGTACTCTACTGATAAAGTCTGGAACACTTTATATCTATTTTCCCAACTACCTTTAACATGCATGTCTTCAGACATTTGGTACTGGGGAATGTTGGCCTTTAATTTAAGTTGACCACTATATATATATATATATATATATATATATATATATATATATATATATATATATATATATATATATATATATATATATATATATATATATATATATATATATATATATATATATATATATATATATATATATATATAATATATATAATATATATATATATATATATATATATATATATATAGTCAAAATACATAAAGTTGATAAAACCAATTATTTTATAACAAAATGAAGGCTGAACAAGGAAATCACATATGCAAATAATGCTTCAACCTAAATACAGACCTCCTTGAAGCCATTTCTGGTATCAGTAGGCAAGCTTGAGAAACAGTTTTCATTATTTCTTGATGAATTTAATTTGCTTGGAGGTGAAACTTGGTCAAACAGTAAACTTTCTTTTGAAATTTCTGACTTTTCACAATCATCTATTTCCTTTTTTATATTTGAACACCTAAATTATATATTTTTTATAATATATATATATATATATATATATATATATATATATATATATATATATATATATATATATATATTATATATATATAATATATATATATATATATGTATAAATGGTTGTTAAAAGAATCAATGAAGGTTAATTTTTATGTTTTTAGAAAAGGAGCAAGAAAATAATTAAAAAGAAAAATATAATTCTTTGTAGTTATAAAATATTATTTGTAATTATTGGTTAGTTTAGGTTAGCTTTGCTTTTCAAATAGTTATGAACCGACTGGGGCCCCAGCAAACCCCGGCCATTTTTACTGAACCTGGCTAAAAATCAGGGAAAACCGGGGTTAAAATGGCAAATTATGCTTAAAAGGACAGTTGTTTCAAATTTTTTTTTTTTAATTTTCAGCCGATTCTCCTGAAATTTTCAGTGTATGTAGCACTTTTTCTGAGTCTATAACTGTTTAAAAAAAATTGTGGAAATTTGACCCTTTTTCAAATGAATGGTGAAGCCAAACCACTTTTTGAAATGACCTGAAATTTGGACTGTACATTCAGAATTTTATGAGATACAAAAACTTCTAACAAACTTTTGTTCCCAGAGTTATAGAAAAAATGTTATAAGCCAAAAACTGACCAACTATAGAAAAATAAAAATATAAATATAAATAAAAAATACACCTTTTCGGAAATTAAAAAAAAAACTAAAACTATAACATTTCTTATTTTTGGTAGGTGTATAGAGGAGGGATGGGGCTACAAATTTCTCTCTATACTTTATTCAATGCGATTCTTTGGTTTTGAAATATGGCCTCTCAAAAAGGTCCATTTTTGACTGAATTTCAAAAATTCCTAAAGTTTGAGAGATTATACCTCACTTCAAACAAATAGCATTTAATAATGCACTAAATAAAAGTTGTTTCCCTGTCCCTCCTCTAAAACAATATCCAAAAATAAGGAAATTATTAGGTAGATTAGATTTTTTTTTTTTTTTTTTCTCCGGAAGGGTACGATTTTTGCAAAAAAAAATTTCCAGTGATTATAACTTTTTCTAGACATAATATCAAAAATCTGTTTAAACTAAAGTAAGAAATTCGGGCTAAGATGATTCTGTTAAATTTTCAGCTCATGTGGACCAGTGGTTTGACCCCACTATTCTTTTTTTTTTAAACTTTGGGTTCAAATAACTTTTCAAACCACTATTTATAGACTCGGAAAAATGCTCGAAATCAACTCAAAACTTCAGGAAAAAATGCATATACCCTGAAAATTTCAGATCAATGTCAAATAATTTAAAAAAATTTCAAATAAAATATAATAAAATTAAGTTTTCTCATTTTTTTTTTTCCTTCAGTATTTTCTTCTTTTCTGTTTCTTTTGACTGCTCCTTTTCTGGTAGTGAATGTTCATCTTTGTATTTTGATTTTAGATGCCCCATAAATATTTGGTTGAAAATTTTTTACTTGTGGCACCCGGAGGTTCTCTTCTAATTTTCTGACTGCATATGCTACATTTAGCTATTTCCAGCCTATCTTGAAACATTGAAAAGTACTCCCATCCTGCAGAAGCTGATCTTTTAGCCATATTGACTGAAAGTATAAACAAAATAATAATTTTGAAATAATGTAGCTAAAAGATACAAATTTGATACACACAGCAATAAAATAACAATATGTATAAATACTGGTTATATTGATAATTTTATATCTTACATTTTTTCAAACTTTACCTTAGGTAAACCTGTTGAATCACTATTATGAATCAAAAAAATTTTTCCTTTAAATTTTTAGTAATTTCTCAAAACTTTTTTTATTCAAAATCTGTAATTTTCTAATATTTTTTCAGAGAAAATGCATATGATCATTAATTTAAGTGAATGTTGCCTATTCTACTCCTTCCTTATAATTAAATAAACCTCAATTAACTTTATATCTAATTTTATTAACCTAAAATTTCAGTGCTTTTGACCTATTTACAAATTTTAGGCAACCCTGGCCCTGGCAAAATTCGAGCCCCAGTCGGTCCCTACAAATAGTTGTACAGTAAGGAAATTAACCTTTATTTTTGGTTTTAAATATACAGAATGCTACCTAATTTAGTAAACTTACAAAACTGATCCTCATGGATTGGTCAGTTAAGGAAGAGATGGCATTATTTCTTTTTGCACTTGATAAAATTATGTGATTGTCTAATGAGATGGCCATTATAAATATAAGAAGTGAATACATGACTTTCAATATTAAAATAAAGGATGATGCCTAAAAAAACAGGCTAGTACCAAAAATATGAAGGATATTATCTTTTAGGAAGATTAATTGCTTTTTATTTTAATAAAAACATCAATGAAAACTTACTTGAAAGGATTTCTACATGAAGATGGAGAGCTAAGCTGCTCATTTTTAACTTGTTTCACAAATTTATTTTGAATTGGAGAACAACTAAATCTTGCCTTTAAAGCTTGTTTTTTAGCTCTTATTTTCCTTGATTTCATTAAATCATTTGGCTTGACCCAGTGAAGTAAAGTTTCTTCCTGAATTCCCATTGGTCCATTTAAATTGTAATCAGAATTCATCTTGAATTTTAGCAAATGAAGAAAAAAATTAATTATTTAGCTACCGGTATATCACTGTAAAAGCAATTTGATTTTACTGCAAACCAATATATATATATATATATATATATATATAATATATATATATATATATATATATATATATATATATATATATATATATATATATATATATATATATATATATATAGGAACCGACCGGGGCCCCGGCCCCGGCCAACCCCGGCCATTTTTACTGTTTTTACTGACCCCGGCCCCGGCCAAAAATCAGGGAAAACCGGGGTTGCCGGCCGGGGTTAAAATGGCAAATTATACTTAATTTTTTTTTTTTTTTTTTAAATTTTCAGCCGATTCTGCTGAAACTTTCAGTTATATAGATTTTTTACCGGTAAGAAAAGTCCATTTCTAGCGTTTTTTCCGAGTCTATTACGGTTAAAAGTTTTTTTTTTTTTTTTTTTTGAAATTTTACCCTTTTTTAATTGAATGGCGGTGCCAAACCACTTTTTAGAATGAGCTGAAAATTGGATTATTTATTCAAAATTAAATGGGATACAAAAGTCTCTAATAGACTTTTGTTCCCATAGTTATAGGAAAAATGTTATATGCCAAAAACTGACCAACTATAGAAAAAAAAATTTTTTTTAACTAAAAAAATCCACCTTTTCAGACAAAATTTAAAAAAAAAAAATACAACTATGACATTTCCTATTTTTGGTGTGTATAGAGGAGGGGTGGGGCTACAAATTCCTCTATGTACTTTATTCGATGACATTCGTTGGTTTTGAGATATAGCCTTCAAAAAGGTCCATTTTTGGCCAAATTTCAAAAATTCCCAAAGTTTGAGAGGCTATATCTCGCTTCAAACAAAAAGCATTTAAATATGCACTAAATAAATATTGTTGCCCTGCCCTCTTCTAAACAATATTCACAAATAAAAAAAAATAGTAGGTAGCGTTTTTTATAAATAATTTTTTCCTCCAGAAGGGTACGATTTTTGCAAATTTTTTTTCAAGTGCTTATATAACTTTTTTCTAGACGTGATATCAAAAACCTATTACCACCAATGCAAGAAATTGGGGCAAAATTTATTCAGCTAAATTTTCAGCTCATGTGGACCAGTGGTTTGATCCAGTTATTCATTTTTTTCAACTTTGGGTCCAAATAAGTTTCAAACCGTTATAGACTCAAAAAACTGCTCAAAATCAACTTAGAACTTCGTTAAAAAATTCACATACTTTGAAAATTTCAGCTCAATCAGTCAAATAATAAAAAAAAAATTTCAAACAAAATATAAGAAAATTAAGAATTTTTTTTTCTGTTTCTTTTGACCGCTCCTTTTCTGCTAGTGAATGTTCATCTTTGTGTTTTGATTTTAGATACTCCAAAAAGATTTGGTTGAAATTTTTTTACTTGTAGCACCCGGAGGTTCTCTTCTAATTTTCTGACTGCAGATGTTACATTTAGCTATTTCGAGCCTATCCTGAAACATTGTAAAGTATTCAAATACTGCAGAAGCTGATCTTTTAGCCATATTGACTGAAAGTATAAACAAAATAATAATTTTTAAATAATGCAGCTAAATGATACAAGTTTGATACATGGCAATAAAATAACAATGATATGTATAAATACAGGCTAAATTGATAATTTTATATCTTACATTTTTTCAAACTTTACCTTAGGGTCTTACTTAAGTAAACCTGTTGAATCACTATTATGAATTAGAATATTTTTTTTTTAAATTTTTGTACTTTTTTTAAACTTTAACTATACAAAACTGTAATTTTTTGATTTTTTTTTTTGGAGAAAATGCATATAATCATTAATTTAAGTGAATGTTGGCTATTCTACTCCTTCCTTACAATTAAATAAACCTTATATCTAATTTTCTTAACCTTAAATTTCAGTGCTTTTGACCTCTTTACAAATTTTAGGAAACCCCGGCCAGAACCCCGGCCCCAGCCCCGGCCCCGGCCAAATTCCAACCCCGGTCATATATATATATATATATATATATATATATATATATATATATATATATATATATATATATATATATATATTATATATATATATATATATATATATATATATATATATATATATATATATATATATATATATAACAGGGGTATCGATTTTCCTATTCTTTATATTTTTTAATTACTTGTATATTTAGTAGGAATATCGAATTCAATGATATTTAGGAACAATATATAGACTGTATTTAGGAAAGATATATTGATTATTACAGTATCGTATCTGCTGGTATATGCCAATCTGCATGATTCAGCAGTCAGTAGAAGATTATTACTGTAATAAAATGTGGGTGCTAAATAACTGTAATAATAATAAAATAAACATGTGTAAAATATATTTGAAAATAAAACAATAAGAAACAATGATTGTATATAAATCCCAAGACAATATAAAAACAAACACAGTTTTAAAGAAATAAAGTAAGAATTTCTCTTATTTATACAACTAAGAAGTAGGCCATATAGGCTAGGATTGTTCATTGCAAACTTGGTAACCCCAAATCATGACAAATAAATTAGAGAAACAACAGAATAAATAAATTGCTGGCCAACTTTTCAAAGGTTTTGAAAAAAAAATAAATAAATATAAATAAAAAAATTTTATTACAGAAAAGGCCTAAGCTATGCTTAAGCATTCACGTAAAACATTTATAAAATAAAAAGCCCAGAAAAAAATAAAATAAAAGCTGAACTTTTGTGAAGAATTTAAAAAAAAAAAAATTTATGAAAAGTTAAAATACTTTAGGCAAACTGAAATTCACATAGAGCAAAAGCCACTCTGGCCTAGTGTATACATAGGAGCATAGGAAAATAGAGACAGTTAGAAGCCACAAGGGCCTATCAAGACTGTCCCAATCCAAATAAATAATAACCATAACAATACTAATACATGAAAGAAAGACTAGGTCTATCCCATCCCTAGTTATCAGTTCATTCATGCATAGATAAAAGTAAAACTAAGCCCAATTATACATGCACTATTCAATGAACCTTCACCCACTACAAAAAACTGCCATTAGGCTTAGTCATAGGTTGATCTGTTGATCTAAAAATTCATATATACCCGCCAATTTGGCTTAGTCAAATTATTCTATACAATACCTAAACTATCCATATATCTATCTAGTCCCCTTTTAAATTTGACAAGAGAATCACAGTCAACAATCTCTTGTGGCAAGTCATTCCAAAAATTAACAACTCTATTACTGAAAGAGTATTTTCTTAGATCGAGATGACATGGCTTCTTTTTAATTTTCTTATCTTGTCTTCTAGTTACTCTTTCACGGTCCACTATAAAGTATTTTTCAATCTCTGCATTACTGTCAGATGCAAATATTTTGTAAACTTGGATCATATCCCCTCTGAGAAATCTCCTTTCAACCGAAAACATTCCTAATTCTTTCAACTCTCTTCGTAGCTCTTATTTTCAAAGCCAGAAATCACCTTTGTTGCTCGACGTTATACTCTCTCCAGCATATCTATGTCTTTTCTTAAATGAGGAGCCCAAACCTGTGCACAATACTCTAATGCTGGCCTAACATAGCTATTATATAGCTTGCTTATAACCTCTTTGCTCTTGTAAACTACATTGCAATTAATTATACCTAACATCTTATTAGCTCTATTCCTTGCTTCCAAACATTGATCACCCACCTTCAAGATTACTGCTAATAATCACACCTAAATCCTTTTCTTGGTCCACAGTCTCAAGCCACTCCCCATTCATTTCATAATTAAATCCTTTATTTGAGTAACCTACATGAAGAACTTTACATTTTTTACTATTAAAGTTCATTTGCCACCTCTCTGCCCAACCAAGAAGTCTATCTAGATCACCTTGAAGCTTTATGCATCCATCATTATTCCTTACTGAGGTAACCACTTTGGTATCATCTGCAAACTTAGAAACCTTACATTTAAGACCTTTGTCTAAATCATTTATATATATAAGGAACAAAGTGGTCCCAGCACAGAACCCTGTGGGACCCCACTCTTCACTGTTTCCCATAATGACTTATTACCATTAAGTAATACACACTGCCTTCTGTTCTTTAACCACTCTTTAATCCAATTGTGTACCATTCCATCTATACCATACTGCGACAACTTTTGCATCAGTCTAACATGGGGTACCTTATCAAAAGCCTTGCTAAAGTCTAAATATATGACATCAACTGGATCACCCCTGTCTATACATTCAGTAATATATTCCATAAATTCTAGTAGATTTGTCTGACATGATCTACCCTTTCTAAAGCCATGCTGGGAGTTATATAGTATCTTGTTATCATCTAAATGCTTCTCTATATGACTTTTCAGTAACTTTTCCAAAAATTTTCACAACCAGAGATGTTAAACTAACTGGCCTATAGTTCCCTAAATCTTCTTTACTACCTTTTTTAAATATGGGCACCACATATGCCGTTTTCCAGTCCTCAGGTACCTCTCCAAAAGCAATAGATCGCTTAAAAATCAAATACAGTGCCTTTGCAATACTGCTACTCCCCTCTTTTAGAATTCTACTATACACACCATCCGGACCCTCTGCCTTATTTGGGTCAATATGTTCTAGTAAGGATGCAATTTCATTTAACTCAATTTGAAATGCTGTACACCTATTCATTACATGTATACTAGAGCTATTAGTCTCTAAACTGCTATCCAACCTTCCCTCAGTAAACACTGATGCAAAATAAGCATTGAAAATATTAACCAATTCCTTATCTGAACTTACAAAATTCCCATCAATTTTAATTGGGCCAGTTTTCTTATCCTTGCTTTTAAATTTATAAAAGCTAAAAAAAAAATTTCAGGTCTTTATTACTGTTCCTTGCCGTTAATTTCTGCCATTCTCTTTGCTCTTCTTATTGACTGGTTAAGTTCATTCCTAATTCTCTTATAATGTTCCAAATCTTCCCCCCTTCTCCTACCTTTGAATATTTTAAAACATCTTGAATATTTTAAAGCATGTCAAGTCTCTCCACCTCTAACAGAGAATGTCACTTATGCAACTCGTAGAGTCAAAAGTCAAAACACGGTATACTATGGTCAAAACCATAATCATGAGGTTATTATATGGGCATATATTATAGTGTTTATAACTTTTGCTCATTCCTAGGGATGCTGAAAAAGTTTCGATATATATCGATATAAATATTTTTTTACGATAGTATCAAAAAAATATCAATGATATTTTCAAAACTGATATATCGATATTTTATCCTAAGTATCGAACCAACGATATATATTTTTTTTTTTACTTCGAGAAATTTTAAGTAGTTTTCTGCTCCTTTATATATGTATATATGTGTATAATATTAATAGATATTTTCCATATTGAGTCTACTATATGACTAATGTTAAAAATCAATTACTTTAACATTACAACTACTTAAAAAATATAAATTACAAAAAATAATTTCTATATACAAAAGATCATCCATTTATATTTTGAATGCATTTTTACATTCAAAAATAATAAATAAAATAATAAAAATTATAAATAAAAACATCTTTTCTAAATTAAAGAATAAGGAAAAGCATCCTTTTCCTACTTCATGATTATCAGAAATTATTGATAACGTTACATACGCTCCCATTTAAGATGGAAACTTTAGTTTTCATTAACATTAACGTTATCATATAAAAACTGTTTATATGCTTTCACTAATTTATCTGTGTATTTATTTTATCTTATTTATCTAGTGTATTATTTTATCTATATTTTAAGTTCTCATTGATTGGAGTTTGTAGAGTCGGTGGTTTGTTTTTTGTATCGATATGTAGCATTTTGTTGTTCAACAAACTGCTGGCTAACATGCCCTCACTTTTTAAATATCATGGTCTAGTCAACACGTTTTTAAAATGTAAAAGTTTTCGCTTGTTTATTACAAGTCTTCAAAATCAAGGTTTAAGATATGAGTTATATATTTCTTTTTTTTCAAAATCTTTCTAACTATCATTTTCACTGCCTTCTACTCAAATATATAACTCGTAACGTTCTTAATTATATGGGATTCGTATATGAAGAACTACAAAAGCAACAAAACTTTTGAAAAGGTTCATAGTAAGTATTCTCTTCATTTTTTAAATTGTAAACAAATTATGACCCTTCTCTTTCAGGTCTTTAAATAAAAGCTCAAACCCAGAGTTTTTATAATCAAGGTCAAACTTCGTTTCAATAACTTATATACCGAATCATCTGTACCATTGATTTCTTGATTATAATTATATCTACGGCGTCCACCATCCATTCGGCTTTTTACAAAGAATTTGGTATGTTGACATCACAAACTCGCCTACCAATCATACGGCGCAGACAAAGAACACGTTGTTGAACTTCATAATTTGTAAAATGAATTGAACTAAAGTCTTTGCTCTGGCCTGTATTTAGATCCTTTTCCACTAGTGCCATTAAAACTTTACCATATGGCTCAAAACATTCCCTAAGTTCCTTCTCAGTGGTTTTGCCAGGCAATCCAAGGACAATATGATCTGAATACTTCTTAAAGTTCTCCAACCTCTTTGTTTTAGACGCGGAACTTTCAGGTAATTTATCTGACTTTCTTTTATATTTTCCTAAAGAGATAAAAGCGTCCTCATATTTCCTATCTTCTATGAATGAATTGTTTTTATCTTGGTGACATCCATGCTTTGGAGATACACAGGAGAACACAACATTCCATCCCTCATCAGGGATATGGAGGCGATTACCAATCAGTCTCGCTCTACGCGAAGTTCGGCTTTCTGATTTGGTCTCTTCCCCGATCTCCTGATGTTTTCTTGTTCTCACTTTTCGTTTTCTTCTATATTTGTATAATTTTAATTGTCTTGTTTGAATTTTAAACCTTTTACTCGCTATTCCTCTATCGCTTTTATAATTTAAGATATTGCTTCTATCATTGTTATTATCGTCATCTTCCTTTCTTTTTTTTCTTGCGACGATTCCTTTTTCTTCAACACTATTAGAAAAACTTGAATAAAAGCTTGACGAAGACGAAAATGAACTAGAAAAAGATAGATGGCTATCCGACTCTACTTTCAGATCTTCGCTTTGAAATATTGATTCTGGGATTACAACAATATTAAAAACTTCTACTGAGTCCTCTTCCTTTATTTCTAGCTCATGACTAATTTTTAAGTCATTTATGTCGTTAGAGGGTGTTACTATATAACTTCTGGTTGATCATTTGTTTATTTTCCTCCTCAGATGGAAAGTTAACTAGTTTATCTTTTTCCACTTGAAACTTTACAATTTCTTTTACAGAAGCATCAATATGGTCGTCATCAAATTTAGGACTCATATGTATATCAAACTTTTTCTTATCACTCATTCCTTGCTGATTTGAAATATTAACATCTTGGTTCTCCGTAGAGTACTTTCGAAGGTTATCATTCGAATTTAGGATAGACATTTACATCAAATTCCATCTCGTTCCTCATTTCTCGTTGGTTCAAAATATTAACACCTTGATTCTCTGTAAGATACTTTTGAAGTTTTCCATTATCATTTTCGTTTTGAAGTGGGAATACTCAAGAATCTCTCCCGATATCACGTGAAAAATAGGAATCTGTATGAAGAGATTTAATATACGAATCCTTTTCACTATCTAGCCATGGTTTTCTAACTACTTTCTCCTCGTTACATAAAGGACTATCTCTTCTCTTCGCTACATGCATATCATATTCATGATCATCTTGATTTACCACAGGTCCTTTATTCAAGATCTTCAGAATTATATTTATCTTGAGACGAGGTGTGATTGAGAGTCTTTTTCACATTCTAAATATGGCTTTCTAATAGTTTTCCTTCTAGTTATATAAAGGGCAATCTCTTCTCTTCACTACATGCATATCATATTCATGATCATCTTGATTCACTTCGATAATAGACCTTCCTTCGGACTCACTAAATTCCACTTCACTCTTAGATTCTCCTTATTAACCTCTCTCATTCTCGGTCGCACATTCTGCGATCCCGCTTTGGAGGAAATAGTTATCCGAATAGAAGACTCTCTTTTCAGTCTCTTGAGTATTCACTTTTCCCAATTCTAGAGTTGGGGTTCTATCATACTCGACTTTCCTCTCTGTATTTCTTTCCATACAAACTTTACGAGAAGTCATAGACTGGTTACTTAACAACTTGTACGAAAGTACATTATCCGACCTCTTGAGAGCGTTGGAAGAAACAGAGCTTTCTTCTCTCTCATCTTTTTCCATAGGAGTTTGGAAACAAGAAATGTCATCTTCACTTCTTTCCCACTTAGGTAATGTAGGGATATCGGTAGATCCTGCGATGACGGTTCTTCCCTCTCAGCAAAAATTTCAGGTTGAGAAAAAGAATTCTCTCCTTCCATGGGGAATTCCTGACCAGAAATTATTCGATGAGACAATTCGCTTCCAGAAGTAGAAGGGGAAACAACTATTTCATGTTTCGATTTAACAAGATCTATTTCAAAGTTTCCTTTATCATCTAGATTTCTTTCTTCTCTCGTTAAACGACATTTATCTTCCATACTATCAAACTTGGGTAACAACGCACGTTTCAATTTATAATAATCATCTGCCTCATGACTAGGCATTCGCGCATACACTCCCAAAGCTCTTCCCGAAAGGAGGGCAGCTAAGTACATACCCCAATAATTCGGGTTCCATTTATTATTCTGTGCACAATACTCGAAATTTTCTACGTAGCGATAAATGTCATCCTCTCCGACAATGAAGGGAGCCAACTCGAAGTCTTCGGCTCTACGATTATTCCTGGTTATTCAATATAGTCGTATGATTTGATATTCCTGATTGTAATTGTAATTCAATCTTTTTTAATTCGAACTCTCTAACTTTTTCAGCTTCAGCTGCTGCTTTTGCGGTCTTCAGCTGCCGCTCTTTCTTCAGATTCCTTCTGGGCAATCCTAACCCTTTCAGCTTCAGCTTCTCTTTCCTTAAAAAATTCGTTAAACTCTCTTCCTTTCAATCCTAATTCCTTACACAATTTAAGGGTTTCGGTTTTCATTGTTAGAAACATTGCTACTTCTCGTAAGATTAAAAAAGAAAAGGGTCTAATTTTTTTATATGAGTTTTCAACTGATTAATTCTGGTCTGAAGAAGATTTTCCCGGACAGGCAACCCAGTTGTTACGGACCTGTTTATAAGAACAGAGGGGGGAATTGAGTTTTGATGAATTAACAAAGATATATATTTATGATATATATATATATATATATATATAATATAATTATATATATATATATATATATATATATATATATATATATATATATATATATATATATATTATATATATATATAATAATATATATATATATATATAGTTATATATTATATATAATATATATATTATTATATATATATTATATATATAATTATAATATATATATATATATATATATATATATATATATATAATATATATATATATATATATATATATATTATATATATATAATTATATATAAATTATATATAATAATATATATTATATATATATATATATAATATTATATATATATATATATATATATATATATATATATATATATATATATATATATATATATATATATATATATATATTATATATATAATTATATATATATATAATATATATACTTTCATAATGTACAAGGGATATACTCTATATAAGCGATTTAGAACTTTTTAAGAGGACGGATAGTGCATAAATGTCTAATATTTTTTCATTGCTTAAATCAAATATGTAAATAGATTTCGTAATCCTGAGACAGAATATGAACATCATAAGATCCTACGAGCAGCTTACATTCAGTAGATTTCCAAAAAAAATTTTAAATTTTGTCGAAATCAAATTCTGTATTATCTTACAATTTCTAAATTACAAGAGATATAGCAAAAATATTTAATATCTGAAATGTACGTGTCATTTAAAACTTTAAAGCCTTCTTGGATCGTTCCTCTATCTGCTACGGTTGAGGAGATATAGGCCCCCAAAGTTGACAATTTTCTTTTGTATGCTCAGAAAGTACGACAAACCACCTTGGTATGTATGTCGGCCTTTAACTCAAAAACGGTAATATGTAGAAGAACCGAGATTACAAATTTGGAATCAGGGGTCCCAAATCCTTATGTGTCTAAAATATCAAGCCGATCTATCTATTGATAAGAAAGTTATAAGAATTTAAAAACTTACAAAAACTTTGATCGGAATATTTCAGAAGTTAAAATGGTTTCACAGGCTTTCACCTATTAAAACATAAGAGACTCGACCCATACTCAACTGAAACCGAAATTATCTTTTTGAACTCATTTTTTTCAGGCGTTTAAGTACCATATGAGGGTCGACTTCCGTAGGAATTGAGAAATTTTCTCAATTTTTGCTAATATTTATTTTTTAGCATTTTCATGGAGGTAAGACAATAGAACTTATTTTTGATCGCCTACCTCCTAGAAAATGAGAAAAAAAATCAACTTTTCGATTTTATGAGCAAGTTTTTTTTAAATCTGAAAAACGTTAAGTACATTTTACGATATATTTGAAGTTCATTTTCGAAATGAAAAAGTCCTTATAGGGTAAAACCAATCATGGGCCACCGATTTTTGCCTCTTGTCACTTCTCTGTATCTGCTACGATTAATGATATATTAACGGTTTAATAATTCTAAGTCTTTACTTCTAGTAATAACGACAGGGACTTGCCACTTGAAATGAACGCACTCAGCCCAAAACGACGGCGCCGGAGAGTGACCTCACTTTATTTAGGAACTTGGTCTCAAAAATTACTCTTTTAGAGGCGCGTCCCAAAAAAAAATTTTTTTTTTTTTATGAATTTTTCTAATGTGTATATTTTAGCTTTTCAGAAGTAAAGCAGTAGACTTATTTTTATCGTCTACCTCACAGAAACATGAGAAAAAAACACTTTAATTAAAAATCAACTTTTGATTTATGATCAATTTTTTTTTCCAAAATCTGAAACGTTAAGTAATTTTACGATAATGGTGATCATTTTCGAAGGAAAAAGTCATGATAAATCATGAGCCACATTTTTGCCTCTTGTGACGGTTCTGAAAATATTAACGGATTAATAGTTCTTAGGCTACTTTTAGCAATCGCGGCAGGGACTTGCCTTGAAATGTACTTTTTCAGATCTCGGCCAGAACGACGGCGGGAGAGCGACTTCTTTGGAATTTGGTCTCAAAACTTACTATTTCAGAGCCTCGTCCCTAAGAATTAAAAAAAATTTTCTTGAGTGACTTTTAGCGGAAATTGTCTAAATAACATAACATTGTTATATTATATATATATATATATATATTATATATATATATATATATTATATATATATATATATAATATATAATTTTGTTATATAATATATATTATATGTGTGTGTACAGAAAACTAGTTTTCTTACTGAATATTAATTAAGTAATTATTTATATTTCCCAGTTTACTAAAAAACAGAGAGCATATAACTATTACAATCTTAAAGCTAACTCTGGTAAAGACATGTATGAAATTGAACTCAAATATATTAAAATTCAATAATATAATTTTTAAAGAATAATTTATTCTTCCACTATCTTCAAACGTAATCATTAATAATAGTAGGTTTGTTGCGTTAATAAGATACCTTTACATGACTAATAATTTCCTCTAAATTTTCATCACTAGATATTCCACCTATGGCATGCTGCCTTCGACTTCTTTCCGTTTGAAGGAGCTCCCAAGCCTAAGGGCGTTCCTTGTGAATTGCATGTTGAACTTGGGGGCAAGGTGGAATTTTAGGCCCGAAAAGAGTCTCTTTTTATTACTCCCCACCCTCCTCAACTCACCTAGAAGAGATGAATTCTATTTTTCTGATTCTGCATTTGGCTATATTTCATCTCCCCTTCTAACTCCCCCCGGTATCTGGTTATAATAAGATCGAGAAATGAGATATAGGAAAAGTGTCTTCGAATATTCAGGCCATCGAAGTATATTTTGCAAGTTCGGGACAAAGGCAAACAAGAATTTTTTTTTTTTTTCAGTTTAATCAACAAAAAAAAAATTCTCTTGCTGAAGAACCAAAAATTCATTGAATTATGAAAGAAAATCATCAATTGTAGAAATTATTGCAAACTTTTTGAAAATAATTCAAAATTTGAAATAGAAAATTTCGTGTAAAAGACAATGTTCGAAAAAGTGATTCTAACTGCTAAATTTATATGAAATATTTTGGTTTTTACTCAAGTGGAGTGAGTTTATACATATATTATATATATATATATATATATAATATTATATATATATATATATATATATATATATATATATAGTAATATATAAATATATATATATTATTATATATAGGGTATAGTGTGTGTGTGTGTGTGTGTGAACATTATATTGCATAAAAAATTTTAGAATTTTGTGGTCCAATTGCTTTATGATAACTACTTTTAAATGTGCAGATAGTGTCCCATAAACATTTATATTTATAAAATACTCTGTAGAGTCTGTACACACTATAGGAAATTTTAAAAAAAATGAAAATGTACATTACAATTATCAAGTGGTTTTGAATACCAAACTGTGAAAAAATTCAGATTTGGTGTTTAATATGTAAAGCAGCTTCTCTTAAGATATTTTATAGTCATACTCAATAATATTAGAATATATTCACATTCGAGTAGCCATCATACATACATACAACTCATATATACATTATATAGTATTTATTATATTATTATTATTATTATATATTATTATTATTTTTTATTATATATTTAATATATATTTTGTAAAATGATGGGTGAATAATATTTCATAATTACACGATAGTGGAGAGGACCTTTTGTTTAAAAATAGACATGTGTCACATATATGTCAATCCCTATTACAGATTCGTACTGACTGTGTTACACCTAATCCAAAATTTTTCGTATCTTAAAATTGGTCGGAGATGTTGACGAGCCTTGGTTGGTAAGGCAAAGTGAAAGCCTTCCTTTATGACGTGTCATTTTGTCTCTCAATTTTTATTAAAATAGTTGTGCTTCGATGCAAACAAACGAGGTTTGTCACTCCTTCATTTCAGCTTTCCATTCATATAACTGGTGAATGTGTGATAAAATTAAAGGCTTTGATAAATGGTTCTGGGATAGTGATTTCTATCAAACGCACACACATTCTTCATACATGAGAGTGTGTGATCTAATGAATTATACAGAACGATTTTTATATATATTATATTATATATATATAATATATATGATTATTATATATATATATATATATATATATATTATATATATTATATATTAAATATATATATCATATGTTTGGTAAACCGATCCTTTCAAAACCCTAATTTATCAGAATATGCGTCATTTAAAATAAATTTAAAAAAATAAATAAACGTAGATTAAATTGTAATTAAAAAAGAAAAAAAAAGTAAAAAGAATGAAAATGTAGGAAATAGGAGATAAATTGAATGAGGGGTTTAGTTTGTATTTACGAAAAAAACATGAGAGCTTATTTGAAAAGACTGAAGGTTTATTTCTACTCTATATAATATATATTTTTTATATATATATATATACTATTATATATATATATTATTTATATGTTAATATTTATTATATTAATATCTATATATTAATTTATTATATGTTTATTATTATTATTTTATAATAAAATGTGATTAAACAGTTAATTAATTAGTGTCTAATTAGCTATTTGTGATAAAACACAAAGTTGTTCGCTAAATGATCTTTATTGCAGTGCAAGACGAAAATCATTCCAAGTGTAAAAATGAAAAAAAAAGTTAATAAAAAAAATGTCCTTTTTTTGCATCAAGCGTCTATAATTGTAAAACTTTACTAATTTGATTCTTTCGACATCTTTTATACAACAGTTTCGGCTGCAAGGCAATTTGTTCTATGCACTCAGCTCTATCAGTGGCAAAACATTTTTAATGCTTCTTTCTTTTCAAACAACCTTTATTATTTGGTACATTGGAAAATTATTAGATGCTTGGGTATTGTGTAAATTTAATCGGATAGATTTTAGGAAAAATTTTTATTTTTAATTTAATTATTTTATTATTTTATTATTATTATTTTATTTTGTTATTATTATTATTATTAATTAATAATATTTTTTTTTTTTTTTTTTTTTTTTTTTTTTTTTTATTATTTTATTTATTATATTATTATATTATTATTTTTATTATTATTATTATTATTATTATTATTATTTCTTCACATAAATTGTTTACAAATTTGGAAAAATTACTTTGCAATTGCCTGTAGATTTTTGTTATATAATGAGAAGCTCATCATCATTGTAACTTCATTGGAGAAAGCAAGGGCATTGTTGGTTAATAAAACATTCTCATTAGTTAAGCCGTTTTCTATTCGTCCACAATCTTTTAAAAATTTAGTTGGGAACCATTTTCATTAGAACTTTTCGCAAACTTTTTTTTTTTTAGAGCATCTTAATGATTTGCGCAATAGAAAGGTTTTCCATAGTTTTCTCAAATATCATATACTTACGAATCAGCTGATCCATGTTTAGTATAACAGTTGTGTTCTCAAAATATTCAACTGGTACGTACAATTAATATTCTGTTCCAAGAGAATTGTAAGCAGCCAAACAAAATTAAAATAAAGCATTTTACTGGCAAATTAAAAAATAAATTGACTTTTTTGAATTGAGTCTTTTCTAATAGGCTTATTTTTTTCATCTTTTTTTATATTACATCTTGAGGGCAAAGGCCGGAGGCCTGCCAAGTTACCACCAGAGTTAGGGAACAATTCAGAAAACGGGTCAATTTAAAAGGCACTTGTGTCCGATACACGGGTTAAGGTGTGTAACTCTAGGAAATTGGAACATAGTGTAGGGAGTGTGTTTCCAGACTTTACCAGTTGAGTACATGATAGATTTTGAGGTGACTGCGGTTAAGTCTGGGTCACAGGGCTTCTTCAGTGGCCGAGGAGGTTGCGACGGGAGAGTTCAAGAGAGTCATTTTAATAGCGTTTTTATTAAAGAATGAGCAACAGTTCGAGAGTAGAAGGACTGGGAGATTTGTTTGAGAGCAGAAGCGTGATAAGACGAAAAGCCCTGACTCCACCTTTTCAAGGAGTGTTTTATGAGTGGAACCACCCCGATGTGTTTCGTACTCCATACAGGGGCGAAACAACAGTCCTATAGAGCAGCAACTGGGTGATGAAGAATTCTGAAGCGCCTCAGAACACTAACCACTTAAAGCTTTGAAGACACATAAATGATCTTTACAAGAAATCACGAGAAAGAACACGAGATATAAAGGAGAGATGAAGGTTGATGTGTTTTCGAAGAGATATCATAGTTTGTGGAAGATTGTGTCGGTAGAGATTAGAAATGAGTTTTGAGGCATTGAAAACTACCATGTTTTTGAAATACGAGAAAGATCAGAGTTCAATTGCTCCAAGGCTATCCTCCTTGCCCCTATTAACTATTGTTGGAAGGGCGCCTATTAAATTGAAAGGAATAATGCAGGGTGGAGTCATCGGCATAGGAGTAGGTAGGAGATGAAGTAACAAATAGAAGGTCATTAATGAAAAACAGAAAAAGTGTTGG
>SEYY01021233.1:47500-54837 GCA_009176605.1 Armadillidium nasatum | reverse complement strand
ATGCATTTCACTTCCTACTCCTACATTGCTTCCTCATCAGGTTGATTTCACGTAACCAATTTGATTACTGAATTAACCCTAATAACAATTATGCTTAACTTATTTTCTTCCTTATTACTAAGTTTTAAATTGTGATGTTGTTAGTATTAGTTTATAACTTAAGATTTAACAATGAGATACAAGCCTCTGTATATTACTTTTCTTTCTAAATAAATTTCTAAGAGGTTGAATCTTCTGAGGCTCCTTCGTGATTTCTTCTCGTCACCCTAGTTGGCTTGCTTTTTATAAAGGTTTTGTTCTCTAGTGTTTAGAGCACGCCTCACATATTTGGAGTGGTTCCCCTCATATATTTCTCCTCGAAAAGGTGGAGTCTGAGGCTTTTCGTCTTATAAATCTATAAGAATTTAATGGGTTTAACTAATTTCGGTTGCAATATTGCATGCTAAAATTTATTAATTAATTGGAAATTTTGCAGATCAAAATATTGTCATTTTTGCTACATTTATGTGTATATTAAGTATTTGTCTTTGTAGGTAAAATCAAACCATACTGTTGTTTCAGAGTTGTGGGTTTTCTGATTTAAAGTCAATTTGGCTTTTACAGTTACGAGGATGTATTAGGGAGTTGTTGAAGTTAAAACTAGAATTAAGACTTGATCATTGCATGTGGTTATCGGATCTTTGGTCTCTTTTTGAATTTTGGAGGCCATTTTTCAAGTGATTCTAGTTACTGGAAAGATGCTTTTTTATTTAGTAATGGAGGATATGTAACCAATGGTTGTTTTTAAATGTGAAATAAGTTTGAGGGAGTTGATTAAACATATTGGAATGCCTTAATCTTCAAGATGCCTAGTGTAAACTGGTACTTTGCTACACAGAAAAAAAAAAATATTAAATGCATTAAATCTCAACACTCAAAAAAACTGAATGAGTCAACTTTACACATTAAATATTCTTTAGACATTCTTGAATTAATCATCATACCTGTTGAAAATTATGAAAAATGGAAAAACACGCTTCATCACTTCGGCAGCGTTGACCCTGAAAATATGTACCAAAGCAATCCTATACAAAAGTTTGCCCATCCTGAAACGATGTGCATGAACCTGAAGCTTTTATAGCTAAGTGAATAAATGCTTAACAAGTCTTTTCTCTATTTAATATACTATTATTATAATATAGTATATATATATATATATAAAATATATATATATTATATATATATATATATATATATAATATATATATATATATATATATATATATATATATATTATATATATATATATATATATATATATATATATATATATATTTCTACATTTTCCCAACGAATTGTTAAGACAATTTTTGAGGTGTACTATTAAAGGTTATAACAAAATACCAGAAATATAAATGACTTAATAATCACTTAATATATAACCAAAGGAGTTACATTTCAACTTGGTTCATAAGTTCATAATTAAAAAAAGAATGCTTTAACTCTGTTTGCAATTTATTTAAAAAAAAAAAAAAAAAAAAAAAAAAAAAAAAAAAAAAAAAAAAAAACTTAGTTTGAAACGATCTCGTGTCAACATTTGCTATTTATTAGCCTTAAACAGTAACTGAGAATTCAAAGTCTTCTATGTTGTTTAGTTAGGTTTACTAAATATATATGTACTGGCTTAGTTTTATTTTTATCTTACTCTGCATGAATGAACTGATTACTTGGGATGGGATAAACCTATTCTTTGTTGCATGTATTAGTATTGCTATTTTTATTATTTGTTTTGACTGGGACAGTCTCGACAAGCCTGTGTGACTTCTAACTGTCTATATTTTTCAAATATTCTAATGTTCTAATGTTCTAAAGTTCTAATGTTCTAAAGTTCTATGTTAAAATGTTCTGAGTTCTTAAACAGGAAACTATTTTTGCCTTCAGATTTCGTCTGAAACAGAAAAATTGAAAACTTTTTTAGCGGAAGACGCCTTTTGCGAGTCCAGTCACAGAATATGTGACATTATATATATATATATATATATATATATAATATATATATATATATATATATATATATATATATATATATATATATATATATTATATATATATATATATATATATAATAATAGATAGATAGATAGATAGATAGATAGATAGATAGATAGATAGATAGATAGATAGATAGATGGAAAGATAGTTAATTAGTTAGGTAGTTAGTTAGTTAGTTAGTTAGTTAGTTAGTTAGTTAATTAGTTAGTTAGTTAGTTAATTAGTTAGTTAGTTAGTTAGATTACTCTTCTATGAACAGATAATCACGCTGCATAATTGAACACTGCTTTATATTGTTTATTAGTTCATATTAATCTGATAAGAGCGTAGTAGCCTTTATTAGCTTCATTTTAATGTAGAAGGTAATTAATTAATGACAAAATTCTGACATAGAAGACTCATAAAAGCTGATCCTAATAAAGCATAAGAGAATGCTAATTAAAATATTTAAAATTAATTAAAAAAAATGTTCTAAATATTTAACGTTAATTAAATGGAAATTAAAATATTTCAAAATATTTTAAAATTAATTAAAAATATTCGTTTATTTAATTACTTTCAGCACCTTCAATGGAAATCTCTGAAGTTAAAATGATAAAATTCAAAAGAAGTCTTTTAGATAATTATATAATTATATCGTATAATTTCTTATGTTATTTTGTTATCTTTTTTCTGCCTGATCTTGTTTAATATATCTCATCTTATTTTATCTTATATTATCTTATCTTATCTTATCTTATATTATATTATCTTATCTTATCTTTTCTTATCTCATCTTATCTTATCTTATTTTATCTTCTCATCTTATTTTGTCTTATATTATCTCATATCATCTTATTTAATCTATCTTATCTCATCCTTATCTTATCTCATCTTATCTTATCTTATCTTATCTTATCTCATCTCATCTTATCTTAGCTTATATTATCTTATCTCATCTCATTGTATCTTATCTTATCTTATCTTTTCTTATCTCATCCTATTCATAGATTTTAATTTATTTTCTCATCTTATAAAATCGTAACTTTCCTTCACTTATTTAACCTTCTCTTTTCTCATCAAATCTTATTTTTCTATTTAATATCTTATGCTATCTTAGAGTTTCTTTTCTCATATCATCGTTAATTCATAACTTTATATATCTTATATATCTTATATATATATATATATATATATATATATATATATATATATATATATATATATATATATATATATATATATATATATATATATATTCTACATTAGTTTGTTCTTTAGAAACCTCATTTTTATACTAAACAGCACAACCAACAATGAAGACAGACATGATATATATATATATATATATATAATATATATATATATATATATATATATATATATATATATATATATATATATATATATATATATATATATATATATATATATATATATATATATATATATATATATATATATATATATATATATATATATATATATATATATATATATATATATATATATATATATATATATATATATATATTATATAAAAAAAAAAAAAAAAATGCGTTCATAAATTTATTAATAAATCGAGAACTATAAATTCAAAAACAAAATAAATTGACGACAAACAAAATGAATACATAATTTATATAAACAAAATGATTCTGTTGTATTTTCAAAATTGCATTTTTGATGATTTTTTTTATTTTTAAAATGGGTGAGATCTAAAATAGACTCCTAAAATTTTATTTCCATACTGAAGAAAAAGAACAAGTCTAATGATTAACTGTTTTACATAATAAAAAGAACTCCTTTTAATAATTTTACATGCTAAAAACTTTAAGAAAAAAAAGTTTAAATAAACATTTCGTAATGAAAAGAACTCCTTTTATTTTTACATGCAAAAAGATTAGAAAAATTGTTCTATATGTTTTCCTTCCATTTCAATCACTTTGCGAAGCTTAGGTCTAAATTGTTTAATAGCTTGATCAATCTCATTCTGAGGAAAATTTGCACATTCTTGAAGCAAAGCATTTTTCAGTTCAGATACATCTTTAATTTTTCTTCCTCGAAACACTCGAAATATGATTTTTCCTTTTGCTGGCTTCAAAATAAACTCTTTCATTCTGTGCATTCAAAGGGGGGTTCAACTAAGAATATCTTCTCATCACTTAAAAAAGAAGACATTTAAATTTTGCGGCTTAACAAGCCGCAAGAGCCTCTTTAAGCACACAACTCGTTTAACTTCTTCTGAAGTGCTTAATTTTTGACCACGAATTTTTTATATATATAGGATTTAAGGTTAAGATGTTGTTTGATGATACGCTTGATGCTACTTTTGGAAATCCCGAGTGACTTTGAAATTAATCCAGGTGTCTCGTGAGTTTCGGGTTGGCCTTCTTGTCTGAGAATTCTTTGTGAAACTTCATTGATGTTATTGTCACTTCTAGAGGTCTTGAGAAGCCCGGTTCCTGCTTTTCGTTTAATGCTTGCAGTTTCATCAGTTCTTTAGCAGAGTGTCTAAACCACCTAAAGTCCATACTTTGTGAGGGAATTCCTGTAATAATTTCATTCTGCCATACTACTTCTCCATTCGATAATGTTTAATAAGAATTTTATCTTCTTCGGTAAAAGACATTATCTCAAGGATAAAAATTTCTGAAATAAAACAAAATAAATTAAGCTTTCTTATATAGCTTGGAAAAAAATCATAAAAAATCAACAAATAAATGTAGAATTTTTAAAATTTTCTCAAATACAAATAAACCATCAATTATGCTCTTGTCTAATTTTGAACTATCTAAGTTGGATGATTATCGAGTTATTCATAATTTTAAAATGCAATTTTTTTGGACCACCTTTATATATATATATATATATATATATATATATATATATATATATATATATATATATATATATATATATATATATATATATATATATATATATATATATATATATATATATATATATATATATATATATATATATATATATATATATATATATATATATATATATATATATATATATATATATATATATATATATATATATATATATATATATATATATATATATATATATATATATATATATATATATATATATATATATATATATATATATATATATATATATATATATATATATATATATATATATATATATATATATATATATATATATATATATATATATATATATATATATATATATATATATATATATATATATATATATATATATATATATATATTCTTTTAAATGATTTTCATATATTAATTTATTTTGTTATTTTATTTTAAATATTTAACTTTGGAAATGTTTTATTATTTTTATATATTCCTAATTTATATCGAGTAAAAAGAATTTTAATAAAATTTTAGAATTTATTATATTCAATATGATAGTGAATAAAATAATAATAATAATAGTGATAATAATAATAATAATAATAATAATAATAATAATAATAATAATAATAATAATAATAACAATAATAATAATAATAATAATATAATAATATATAATAATAATAATAATAATAATAATAATAATAATAATAATAATAATAATAATAATAATAATAATAATAATAATAATAATAATAATAATAATAATAATAATAATAATAATAAAATAATAATAATAATAATAATAATAATAATAATAATAATAATAATAATAATAATAATAATAATAAATAATAATAATAATAATAATAATAATAATAATAATAATAATAATAATAATAATAATAATAATAATAATAATAATAATAATAATAATAATAATAATAATAATAATAATAATAATTTTAATAATAATAATAATGATATAAAATTTATAATTTCTCTTACATTTTCCAAAATACTTTTTATTCTTCTATTTGCTAACCGGCTTCGTTTGCCAACTTCGGACATCATCAAAACTTTGATTCTAGATTCCAAGAAAGTAGAGAAAAAGCTTTTCTACTAAATATTGCTGGTCTTGAGGTACAAGAAGTGTTTCATACATTAAATGTCGATGAATCGGCAGGATATAAGAAAGACCTAAAGATGTTGGATGCTAAATTCTCGCCTAAATTTAATATCAGGTATCATTAAAGTTTATTTTATAATTGGGAGAAAGGCATAGAACATGAATCGGATTGTGATGAAAATTTAGAAGGCTTAGTTTTTCTTATGTTTTCAGTTAAAAATGCATCTAAACGTATATTTATTATTTAATTGATTAAATAATGTCTCAATTAAAATGCAAGTTCACAAGGATACAGATGCGTCATTAGTATCTGAAAAAGTTGCTAAACAAATTCCAGATTAGTTATAAAGCCCTGTAGCAAGTACATTAAAAATTATAACTATAATTCGGTACCGATTATAAGAATGGGTACAGTTGATGAAAACTATGATAATGAACGGTATGACAAAATGATTGTGCTAAACATAATAATAATAATAATAATAATAATAATAATAATAATAATAATAATAATAATAATAATAATAATAATAATAATAATAATTCTTTAATAGGTTTAGAATTCTTTAATAGGTTTAGCAAAAAATTTCCTAAGATTGGAAGAGCATTTTTTGTTTGTCTAGTAAAACACAGTTTCATAAAATATTAGAAAAATATGAAGAAGTTTTCTCAGAGGAGAGAGACTTAAAAAATGCGAAGGCTTCTTTAATATTAAAACCAGACGCTGTGCCAAAATTTTTTGCTCCAAAGTCAATACCGGATTCCTTGAAACCTTTGGTAGAGTAGGAAATACGATATTTAGTAGCTGAAGGTAATTGGGAAACAAAATATCATAAGTGGATTGGGAAACTTTATTTTTGTCTATAGTCTATAGTCAATATAAAGTTATGTGTTGATTATGAAACTAAAGTAAATCTCCAATTAAAGGACGCTAAGCATACGGTCCTCAAACCAGAGGATATATTTACAGGTTTAGGTGATTGCAATTTATTCTGTAAAATAATCTTTTCAGAGATTATTGTTAAGTAAGCAGTCCCAAAACATCTGTGTTGTTAATGCTCTTTTAGGATTATTTAAACCAAACGCTTACCATATAACATTGCCAGCAATCCTGCCTAATGACAGAAGGTTATGGATCGCATTTTTCATGGGTTGCAAAGTATTTTTGTATTTATAGATGATATATTGATCGCAAGAGAAGATGAAGCTGAATTTATAGCAAGATTAAAATAAGTATTGAAAAGGATAAAAGAGCATTGAATTACTGTAAAGAAAGAGAAATGAGAGTTCAAAATTTACAATATTGAATATTTAGGTTTTAGGCTGGATGAAATGAGAATACACAG
>SEYY01021233.1:27500-35000 GCA_009176605.1 Armadillidium nasatum | reverse complement strand
AAAATTATTTAAAAAAATGCCTCCAACAATTTTTTTTTATTTTTAGATATTATTTAGAGTAGAGATGATAGGTCTATAACTTTTGTTTAGAGCAATATTAAATGCTTTTTGTTTAAAGAATGATATAGTCTCTCAAACTTTTAAAAATTTTGAAAATTGGCAGAAAAATTGACCATGTTTGAAGAGCTATATCTCGGAAAAAACGAATCAGATCGAATAATATATCGAGAAGAATTTGTAGCTCCATCACTTCTCTATAAATCCACAAAAAAAATGAAATGTACTTATTGTAGTTTTTTTTTTAAAAAAATATTTCTTTACAAAATGTCGGATTTTTTCTTTTTGAAAAATTTTTGACTTTCGATAGTTGGTCAGTTTTGGGCTAATAAAATTTTTTTATATACTTCTGAGAGCATAAGTCTATTAGCCGATTTCGTAGCCAATAGACTTTGAAACAAACACTCTAAATTTCAGGTCGAAAAAAATTTTCAGGTGCCTTTCCCATAGATTTGAACATTCCTAAAATTTCCGAAATAACTTCTAAATTTTAACTCCCTCGCAAAAACGTTAGGAATGGAGTTTTTTCATCGGGAAAAAAGCTATCTATTTTGAAATTTTCAGGAGAATCGAATGATTTTCTTTAAAAAAAAAAAAGTGTGTGTGTGACCCACCGGGAGGTCATGTGGCAGTCAACGTACTTATTAATTTATCTTTGAATCAGATGAAAAAAGAAGTCATATCACTGGTCCTTTTCCAGATGTTTCGATGGTTGGGCTTTTTGTTATTCATATGTATGAGGAGGGGGGGGTCAAAAAGTAAGCGTAAAAAGAGTGCCTGGTGCAAGCTCATCAATCATTTTTCACAATAAAACGTGATTGATGATTTCTTTAGTCTGTAATGATGATATTCAAAAATTTATTTCATTTATTTATTCATTCATTCATTTATTCATTCTTTCATTTTTTCATTCATCTATTCATTCTTTCATTCATTGGTTATTATGTAGTGCAGGTAGTACCTTTTATTAAAAAAAAGTGTCTTTTTTACCCATGAAAAACATGAATTTTGAGGTGAGAGTCGTCATAAAATTCTTTTTTAAGCTTTGGTGAACAGCATAGTAAGTCATTGAGGCTTTGCCAAAGGTTTATGGACACCTTAGAGCATCCACCTTACAGCCTTGATCTTGTCCCACTTGAATCCTTTTTGCTTTCGAAACTGAAAGACTATCTCAGAGATTTGAATGTGTGGACCTTTGCTAAGGCTTTATGGACATCTTAGAGCAGTCCATCTTACATCCCTTGATCTTGTCCCACCTGAATTCTTTCTGCTTTCGAAACTGAAAGACTATCTCAGAGATTTGAATGTGTGGACCTTTGCTAAAGCTTTATGGACATCTTATCACATCCACCTTACAGCCATGATCTTGTCCCACTTGAATTCCTTTTCTGCTTCCGAAACTGAAAGACAATATCAGAGCTACCTGATATGAGAGTGTGGACCAAGACAAAAAAGTGTCGTATCCGATTGTTTCCAAAACGGGGGATGAAACAATTCTTTAGAAAAGGGGTTAAACGGATGGAAAAACAGCCTTCAAGTGTTTTAACTTAGAGGGAAACTATGTTGATAAACAATAGCATTATGTTTATTGGATGTTTACTAAAAAATGATTTTTTTTTTCCGCGAACTTTTTGACTTCACTTTCGTATATAGATTAGGAGAATTAATTTTCCCTACTTTTAACTAATGATTTTTATTTTTTTATTATAATAATAATATTATTGACAATAATAATAATAATAATAATAATAATAAAATAAAAAAAATAATAATAAATAATAATAATAATAATAATAATAAATAATAATGTTTTTAATTATTGGTTTAAAAATAATTAATAAAATATAAAAAAATATTAATTAATATTAATAATATATAAATATATATATAATATAATATATATATATATATATATATATATATATATATATATATATATATATATATATATATATATATAATATATATATATATATATATTAATATAAAATATATATATATATAATATATATATATATATATATATATATATATAATATATATATATATATAATATATATATATATATATATATATATATATATATATATATATATATATATATATATATATATATATATATATATATATATATATATATATATATATATATATATATATATATATATATATATATATATATATATATATATATATATATATATATATATATATATATATATATATATATATATATATATATATATATATATATATATATATATATATATATATATATATATATATATATATATATATATATATATATATATATATATATATATATATATATATCCTCTCCCAGGAAGGGTTTTCGTTTCACCCTATCAATGGAACCAGCGTCTTTCCCCATCTCTCTTAAAAGTCCTCCCAGAGCCCTCTAAAAGATCATGTTTTTCTGCTCGTTAGTCTCAATGCCGGTGCATGAATCTTATCCAAACTCCCAGGTAGGGTTTTCACCCTTTCAGTAGGACCAGCATCGTTTTGCAACTAACCTCTGAACACTCTCTCCCAGAGTTCTCCAGAAGATTGTGCTTCTCTGAGCTATGGTTTCCAATGCTGGTTCTGGGGTTCTAACAAATCATTGGCAAAGTAATTACAAGGCCGGGTGGCTAGTCCTATCGTTCCTTGCTTTTAGTTCTCTTCACATGATCCGATTGAAATATACAGAAAAATTACCAAATGTAAAAAGTTAAAAATTCAAACGTTAAAAAGCTATTAAAATAATAAAAAGTTACTAGTTTTAGTGGCTGCATCCGAACCACCTTCAATTCAAACGTTAAAAAGCTATTAAAATAATAAAAAGTTACTAGTTTTAGTGGCTGCATCCGAACCACCTTCTTCAAGTGTTAAAATAAAAATGAATAAATAGAAGACTAGAACCTCCACAGCCAATTTCTTGCTGTCTAAGACTACGCCCTTCCCCCACCCTTGAAGAATGTGGTTCGGATACATCCGCGAAAGCTTGTGATTTTTTTTTTATTAATGCTTGAATTTTTAACTTTTTAACTTTGGGATTTTTTAACTATATTATTAGATGTGGTGATAGCATTATTTTATATATATATATATATATATATATATATATATATATATATATATATATATATATATATATATATATATATATATATATATATATATATATATATATATATATATATATATATATATATATCTGACTTTTGATGTTCTGATCTAAACTGAAATTTGATGGGTAGTTTGCTGGTTGTGTTGGGTTTCTCTACAGTAAACTCAAATTATTTTGATTCTATGCAAAATAGTTGACTCCAAATTTAATAGGAGTATTTTACCCACTTTTATTGATGGCCTGAAGTTTGACATTGAAGTCATGATTTTCTCTTAAAAGATAAATTTTAATGTGTTGCTTTTATTTCCCAATTTTAAACTTTATACTTTTGCCTCGTCTGATTTTTCGAGTTTTTTTAAAGAATATAAATTCTTTAATATACTTTAATTTAATTAAGAGCAAAACACCATTTCATAGAATATCCTTTATTAAGGTGCTCTGCATACAGTGTTTTCCTTATAACAATTCTCTTCACTTTCATTCTCTATTATGAAAAATATTTATCGTGGTTGTATCTTCATTTTTCGCGTCTCTACAACTTTTCCTCATTTGAAGAAATCAGAAAGCGTTATACAGTTTCTGAGTGTATCTTACCATTCTCATGTTATGGTTCACTTTATTATAAAACGTCCGTTTATCCACGTCAGTTCAATATTTCATTGTAGATTTTACATATCAGTAGTTTGCTCTTACAGTATGTTATTTTACTCTCTCTCCCTCTGTGTTACTACGAAAAAATTTATATGAGAAGTAAGTAATGTATCGTGGTTCTCTCCATTATTTTAATTCTTAATAAGAAAGACGGTACTTGATAAGTATTGATTCCAGAAGGGCTGAAGATGTCATCAGAAATCAGTGCACAAATGTTTCCTTGTTTATTATAATGAAATGATTCCTCAAATTCTCATTTGAAGAATAAATCAGCTTGTGCTTGCTGGATTTCTTCCCATGTTGTTATTCGAAGGAATTAAAATGTTGAATGAGTAGAAAAGATTGATTATTCCAAACCACGCAGTAGTCTTATATATCTATTACTAATTGTACATTTGAGATACCTTCTAGGGGGAAACTACTTAATTTTCTGCATTGAGAAACTCAATATGTATGGGTAGTTATTTATGTCTCCTAAATAGAAAACCACTAAGAACGATATCTTCAAATTATCATTAGAAACCGGAAACTCTCAAAAGCATCGCTTCCACCTAAATTTACGGCTCTTTTCCACATTTCTAGAGCCACTTCATGGCCCGTGGACTATCAAGATACTTCTCCTGTTGGAAAAATTTTAATTTAAGAGAAAAATATTATTTCATAGATTGTCCTTATAAAGCTATTCTGCAAACAGTGTTTTCCTTATAACAATTCTGTTAACTTGAAAAAAATAACTACTGTTATTAATTATTATTATTAATAATTATTTTTAATTACTATTAATAATTACTATTATTACTACTTTACTATTTAGATGTCTTTAATATAAATGATTTCAATGCCGACTTTTGCTGTCGTTTTCTGTCTAAGATTGTACCTGAACTTTAGTTACAACCCTCAAGAATATTCTGATGTTTAAACTTCTTGCTTAAGACTTCTGATGAATTTGGCAATCATTTGTAATAATCACAACCAATATGAGCTGCCATCCCTTCAGTATTATATATATATATATATATATATATATATATATATATATATATATATATATATATATATATATATATATATATATATATATATATATATATATATATATTATATATATATATATATATATATATATATATATATATATATATATATATATATATATATATATATATATATATATATATATATATATATATATATATATATATATATATATATATATATATTATATATATATATATATATATATATATATATATATATATAATATATATATATATATATATATATATATATATATATATATATATATATATATATATATAATATATATATATATATATATATATATATATATATATATATATATATATATATATATATATATATATATATATATATATATATATATATATATATATATATATATATATATATATATATATATATATATATATATATATATATATATATATAAATAATGAAAAAAAAATGTTACCTTTTGAAATCCGTCGAAAATGAAATAAATTTAGAAAACGGAATTTTCTAAAATTAAAATTTATGTTCCTTTAAATATTTGAAAGATGATTTTCTCACCTCTTTTTTTTTTTTTTTTTTATATATATATTATATAAGGACGCACTTTCTTTTTTAAGGAGAAATAAAAATACAAAAAATTTTCTTTACTTAAGAATTACATTTATGTCAAAATGGTAGATGACCTCATTTCTCATCTTCTGTATATTTTACTTTAAGTGTTAATAATTAATTTTTAAGCATTGTACACTCCATAGAAAGGTGTTTCTCTTGCATCGCATTTTTATATCTTTCCTTTCGTTTAAATATTTAGAGTTACGTAATATGACTAACCTAACCTAACCTAACCAAACCTAACCTAACCTAACCTAACCTAACCTAACCTAACATACGTAATCTGACTAAGTCGTTATAAATCCGAAAAAAGATCTTAACATACGCTTGCCTATTAATACAAAGGACAGTTCTTGAGTTGTACTCATATTCCATAAGAAATATATTGTTCGCATAGGACGAACGCAATCTTCGTTAAAGAAGTAGGATTTTCTCGCGATTCTTCTTGAAAATAAGAAACTTTGCTTGGGCGTTTTCATTTGAAGGCATTCTCTTGTCATTGTATATGGCAAATCCATATGAAGTGGTGCAAAAATAAAAATTGGTTGCCAGACCATTTTCAAAATGATTAAATTTGGTATCTTTTTATGGTATCTTTTGACAATTTAGAATCAGTTTTTTTTCAAATACAAATTGGTTTTAAAAGGGTGGCCCTTTTTGTACTTTGGGGTATGCCATTTTTTTGGCATTTATAGGAGTTTGTGGTTACTTAATATCTCAGCATTGGTAATTCCTAGGGAAAATTTTCAGATATTTTAATGTTAAACATGTTTTGGGCTACAGTTTTTGTAGTTAAAGTTTCTTTCTAAAAAGAATGTTTCAGTGTGAATTATGACGTCAAACTTTTACCTCAAAATATTTGAAATTGTCATTTTTAGGGTTCCAATAATAAATGGAGGCAATTATTTTAAATAGTGAAATTTATTGGGGAAATACATACTTATCAGTCGTTTAAGGTAATAATTATTTTCATTTTGAAAGTGGCAAAATATTTTTTTACAGGGTGGTCAAAAAAGACCAATTTTCAGAAATTGGCCATATTTGAAGTCTAATATAACTGGTGGGCAGATGTGTAAAAATCTGAAATCTACAAATCTACAGAAAATAAAGTATTCCTATTATTAATAAGCTCAAGAAAAATTTTGACTTTTAGACTTAAGTGGTTTAAGAGATACAGACTTTGAAATTCTTTTTTTTTTTTAAATCAATATTTCCAATATAAAGTGACGAGCCATTACATGTCTTTTTTCATATTTTGTGAGTGATTTTCTTCATAAATTAAGCCACAAAATGTGTATAATAAGATTTTAGAAATATAAAATAATATTTAATGGACATATTCTCTTATTTTAAAAAAAATGAGTAAGTAGGCTGTGTTGTGAGTCGTGCGAAAGTAAAAAAAAAAAAAGAGAAGAAACAAATCTTTAAAAAAAAAAAGAGAAGAAACAAATCTTTAAAAAAAAAAAGAGAAAAAAAAAAAAAAAAAAAAACAAAATCTTTTTTAAAAAAAAAGAGAAGAAACAAATCTTTTTTTAAAAAAAAAGAGAAGAAACAAATCTTTTTAAAAAAAAAAGAGAAGAAACAAATCTTAAAAAAAAAAAAAGAAGAAACAAATCTTTAAAAAAAAAAAAAAGAGAAGAAACAAATCTTTAAAAAAAAAAAAAGAGAAAAACAAATCTTTAAAAAAAAAAAGAGAAGAAAAATTTTTTTTTTTTTTTTTAAAAAAAAAAAAGAGAAGAAACAAATCTTTAAAAAAAAAAAATTCCTCAGCAATCAAAACTACGTCAACATCAAATTTATAATCAAATACGGATTATCTGTTTGTCATTTTTAACTTTAATAACTGAGATGTGGAAAAAAAATATGAAAATAAATAATAATAATAATAATTATAAAAACAAAAACAAAAAGAAAACAATTAAAATGTAAAATTAATTTAACTGCAGACAACAAACTGAAATTACGATATAGATTTACTATAACATAGTAAAAGACACCCATGGTAGGAATTAGGGTTC
>SEYY01021233.1:17500-20000 GCA_009176605.1 Armadillidium nasatum | reverse complement strand
CCTTTATGACAAATATAAACAAAATCCACATGTGCTTGCATATTTTACAAATTTTTAAAGCTTTTTAAGATGAATGGTTTACTGTATATATATATATATATATATATATAATATATATATATATATATATATATATATATATATATATATATATATATATATATATATATATAATATATATAAATCAACCACCTATAAATTTAAAAACGAGAAAAAATAAAAAATATATATATATATATATATATATATATATATATATATATATATATATATATATATATATATATATAATATATATATATATATATATATATATATAGTTTTAAAAGACTTTTGGTGAACAATCAATAAAATATTGGAGCGACAGTGAATAAAAAATAAGTAATAATTATTTTATAAAAGCTTTCAAAAAAAATTAAATAGCGATGAGAAATTTTTAAAATAATAATATGAAATAATTTGTACATAAATATATTAATAAATGAAGTATTAAATATTAAATTATAATTTTTAACATCACGTGACCATTCTAAAAATGCGGCAGAGATGTAAATCCGAATTTAAATATGAATTTAAAGAATTTGATTCATTGAACATTTCGCCTATAGAAACTTCAAGATCTTTACTGAATCATTACAGTGGAAAGCATCCAAATAAATTAGTGTTTGTATTAACTATTTTGTTGCGTGTTGAGGCGTGTTAGCAAACAGTTTCTCGTTGTTAATCGTGCAGAGAGAGGATATATATATATATATATATATATATATATATATATATATATATATATATATATATATATATATATATATATATATATATATATATATATATACATATATATGTGAAGGATCTTCAAGATCTTTACTGAATCATTACCATAGAAAGCACACAAATAAATTTTTGCAAATATGAAAGTTGACTATTCTTTTGCTTGTGTGTTAAGGAATGCTAGCACGAATTTGAGAATAAGATTTTTGAGGAATACATATCCTGCAGCACACCCGTGTAAATAAATTCGTGTATGAATGTTGTGTATATATTTTGCTTACGTGTTAAGGCATGCTTGCTTGAATTTATAAATAAATTAAAAAAGTCTTTTATGATTGAGAAGTACTTTAAAAGCAGTCCCTCAAATAACACTATAGTTCAGTTTCATTTAGCTCGGTTTTCTCATTAATATTTGACGTATCATTACTATAAAGGATTTAGGTTCATTAAGAAATCAACAGCGGATGCACACGCGCATACACACTTACACACAACAGAAATCAACAGCGGATACTTCAACAGTTGCAAATAGGTTGCAATGAATTCCCAGATGGGTAAATTTTAATGACTTGTATATACTGTATATATATATATATATATATATATATATATATATATATATATATATATATATATATATATATATATATATATATATATATATATATATATATATATATATATATATATATATATATATATATATATATATATATATATATATATATATATATATATATATATATATATATATATATATATATATATATATATATATATATATATATATATATAATATTTATTAATATATATTAAATTTAAGAACAACTGCTTTAATAAAATGTAATGTTGTCCATTTAATTCACGATTCAGATAAAAAAAATAAAAAATAAATTTTATTTGCAACAATAAATGGTTGTTAAATAATCACAACTCCTGAATTTTGGGTAACTTTTTTTTTTTTTTTTTTTTTTTTTGCAGCAAAAGCAAATACTGCATTAATGAAATAAACGTTGATTGTTAAACTTGGAAAATAATCGTTTTTCTATAAATTAAAGGAGGTTTTTCGTTATAAACTGGTGAAAATTTAAATCTAATAGTTTTAAATATTATCAATTTATAATAATAAAATTTAAAACATATAGTTTTAAATATTAACAATTTATTATGATAAACCTCCTTTAACTTTACGTTTACGAAATATTAAAATAATATTTGGAACTAAATAAAAACAAAGGATATCTTCTATAGAAAGGTTGAAAAAAAAGAGGTCAAGACAGAAAAAGATGTTGGAGAGCATGAAGGAACGATTTGAAAAGGAAAAATGATAATAAAGTGAAAAAAGAGAGATTGTAGCATTGACAGCTGTGACGTAGGGAAGAAGACCAGAGTTCACGAAGGAAAAAAAAGATACCAAAAGTTAACACTGAGGGTAGATTGAGGGTAGATTGAGGGTAGAAATCCATGCCAGTGAGGACATTATCGAACTGGTGCATCTAAAGTGCAAATAATTAAGATACTCAGAATAAAATATATTCGGAAAAAATTGGAGTAAATACACAAAGAAACTGTAGTTTAAAAGAAATAACACAATATGGAGATAGAGAGAAACTGAGAGCGAGAGAGAATGATCAGATCGAGTTACGCGTTTGTTCCAGGAAAATTCTTGTATTAGCCAAAGTGAAGTGAGTTGAGCAATATTGGGCACAAAGTACAAATTACACACTCTTAA
>SEYY01021232.1:72500-74555 GCA_009176605.1 Armadillidium nasatum | reverse complement strand
GAATTTGATTAAAATGTCTAGAGATTTGTGAAATGCAATCCTAAGACGAGAGAATATATTATCACTTTCTAGCGAGAAAGACGCTAAATTTCCCGCTAAAATAAAAGCTAAAATCTTAATCTTGGAGTTAATGCGAAAAGGATGAGATAATTTTTTTATGTTTTATTTTTAGTACAATTATTTTCTTTAATTATAAGAAAATTAAGTAAATTGGAAGTCTACTAACAAAGCGCAATTATAAGATAGATGCACCATACACACCACACACACACACACACCACACACCAGACATATATATATATGTATATATATATATATATTATTATATAATATATATATATATATATATATTATATATATATTATATATATATATATATATATATATATTATATATATATATATATATATAAATTTTAGGACAATAGAGATTTATCTCTATGTTTCAGTTCCTTACTTCAAAGATAGTTGCAGTTAACAAAACGAATTTTTCGCTCCATTTTGTCCTATTAACAAATTATTAATAGTTCCGTTCAATTGAATGCCAAACTTCAACAATTTCGTTGATTCTTTATTTACAAATATCTCAATTGTGCATATCATCTTTGTGATCGATATGGTGAAGTTTGATAAACAATTCATTTCACTTTGTTTTGAAATTCAGATTGGAAAATTCATTTGCTGTTACCGGTAATAGGTCTTTTATTCTATTTAGTTTTCAGCTTGGGGCTTATTTCATAAATTCTCTTTCATTGTAAGTTGCTATTTACTACTTTGTTTCATAGTGATGTATAATTTATTTTTTACTCTAAATATTTAGAGTAAAACTTTTATTCTTTCGTAATCAAATTAAGTCATTTTCTAACTTTTTTATTTATTAATTCGTATTTTTTTTTTTTTTTTTTTTTTTTTTTTTTTTTTTTTTTTTTTTTTTTTTTTTTTTTTTTTACAATATCGATAAATTATTTCGATTATCAATCCTGTTTACATATTATTGAAGGTAACAGGCATATTTATATACATATATATAATATATATATATATATATATATATATATATATATATATATATATATATATATATATATATATATATATATATATATATATATATATATATAATATATATAATATTATATATATATATATAATTATATATAATTAAAAACAATTTTTACACAAACTAATATTTATTAAACTATATATATATATATATATATTATATATATATATATATATATATATATATATATATATATATATATATATATATATATTATAATATATATTTTTATAATTTATATTAATTGTGCGAATCGTAATTGAGTTGTAACATCGATAACAATCAATTAATATTGAAGGATTAAACTAAAAAAATCCATTAAGCAATTATTAAAAACATTAATTAACAATTGACGTTTCGGATTTTACTAAATCCATTCTCACAATAATTTTCTGAAACTACAAATAACAAAAATTAGTTAAGTAATAAATAAATGCACATTTAAAAAGTATGGTAACGTAATATGATATATATAATTTATGTCACTGTATGTTGTAAACAGAAGGACAACTATAAATATTATTATAAACGATGGATAAGAGTCTGGTTGGTTGTTAGTTATAATATATATATGGGTAAAAAAAAAAAAAAAAAAAAAAAAATGAATTTTAAACATTGAGTTGAAAGCATGTGTAAATAATCAGAAGGACAGGATGACTGCGTGTAGGTACTGAAATTCTATAAAATAAGGAGAGGAAAAGATGAAATAGAGGAATTGAGATCAGGTTGGAGGCGTTTTATGAAAAGAGACTCTAAGATCTTTCTATCTATGTCATTAGAGTTGGAGGATAGGATGCTAAAATTAGATGAATGGAAAGGGTGATCCAGAGAGTGGGCATGATTTTGGATAGCAGAAGGTTCAGGAGATGAGAATGGGAGTTGGGTTCGGAAAGATGTTCCTAGGTGTTTGTGGATCCTAAGTTGGAGCTGAAGGCCTGTTTGGCCGACGTAACAGGAATTACATCCTGAACACTTGAATAAGTAAACAACAGA
>SEYY01021232.1:50000-57500 GCA_009176605.1 Armadillidium nasatum | reverse complement strand
TGTGGAAGGTTTTGTTGAGTAGAGAGATGGAGGAATTGAATATTTGAGGCATTGAAAAGGACCAAGTTTTCATTGCCCCAATTTGAAATATTAGAAAGATCAGAGATCAGTTGTTTCAAGGCCACTCTTCTTTCGTCAACTAACTGCTGTTTGGGGAGCGTCTTTTAAAGTGAAAGGAGTAATGAAGGGTGGAGTCATCAGCATAGGAGTAGATAGGTCATTGATGAAAAGTTGAAAAAGAGTTGGTATAGGACAGATTCCTTAGGAACAAAACTATTATTAAATTTAAATGCAAAACGATGGCCGTATAAAACGGCTGCTATAGAACGACCAGAAAGGAAATCAGAGAGAAGGTCACAGAGAGAAGGATATATTCCGAAAGAGGGAAGTTTGGAAATCAAAGCCTTGTGTCAGACCCTATAGAAGGCTTTCGATAGGTTTAGCATTATCGCGAAAGATTCACCGAAGCACAGAAGTATATATATATATATATATATATATATATATATATATATATATATATATATATATATATATATATATATATATATATATATATATATAATATATATATATATATATATATATATATATATATATATATATATATATATATATTATATATATATATATATATATATATATATATATATATATATATATATATATATATATATATATATATATATATATTATATCACAACGGGTTGCTGAGATTGCCTCTAAGAAGCTGAAAGTACTATTCACGTTGCTCGTTTTTTTTTCTTTCAAGGAGTTGCTCCAATTATATAGGTGGGTCTTATTCGTCCTTGTATGGAGTACTGTTCTCACATTTAAGGAGGCTCCGGTTCCTCCACTCTTAGGGTTGACCTAAAGCAAAAAGATTAATAAACTGTCCCCAACTTTCAAACTCTGTTGACCCACTTTCTCTGAGGCGTGACGTTGGAGCACTATCTCTTTACTATAGGTACTACAATGACAGATGCTCTTAGAAATTGGCCTCTCGCATTTCGCCACCACTGCGTCGCCCACGTTGCACAAGGGGTGCCCTGCTTTCGCACGAATTTCGTGTGGATGTTGTAAACCCCAGGCTTGCCCGTTGTGGTGCCTCCTTCTCTCCAGCCACCTCTATTCTGTGGAAATTTTTCCTCCTGTATTCAACCTTCCTCTCTTCAAGGCTTCCGTCTGTACCCACCTGTGGAATGTTCATTAAGGCCTGGTCTGAGTAGGTTTTCTTCCTCTTTTTATATGTCCCCTCCTTCAAAAGAGGTCTGCCCGTGAGTGGTGGCGAACTGTAATATATATATATATATATATATATATATATATATATATATATATATATATATATATATATATATATATATATATATATATATATATATATATATATATATATATATATATATATAATGTCTTTACAGCCCAAATTCATATAATTGGGGACTCGCCTATGAAAAAAGTCTTAAAAAGTTTGGGTGGGTGGCCTGTGACAGAAGTTTTTTGGAGCACCCCACAATTCTCCATCGAGACCCTCTTGGGGAGGCTACGGGGTGAACTCAATCAAGGAATCTTGGTGGATCAGTGGGTGGGTCCAGATGACAAAAATTCATCCGTTAATATTATACAGGTTGGTAATTAAATTTTGAAAAGTTCAATTTTGGTTTAAAATTTTAATTGTAATTTTTTTATTTAAATTTTGAATTTGCATTTTTTAATTTAAAAAAAAAAAAATTAATTTTTTTTTTTTTTTATAGATTGGTTTTTCATTAATGTTTTTTATTTCAGTTTTCATTTTAGGGATCAATTTTAGTTTTCATTTTGGATTAAATTTTATACAATTTTGGTTTTAATTAAATGTTTAAATTTTGATTTTAATTTGGCATTAATTTTATTTTTTCAATTTAGGTTTCAATTTAATTTACATTTTTGGCCATTATTTTATTTTTCATTTTTTGTTTTAATTTTAGTTTTCATTTTTATTTTCAATTTATTTTTTTATTTTAAAATAATTTTTGGTTTTCAATTGTTTTCCTTTTAAATTTGGTTTATTTTTTCTGCTAATATATATATTATATATATATATATATATATATATATATATATATATATATATATATATATATATATATATATATATATATATATATATATATATATATATATATATATATATATATATATATATATATATATATATATATATATATATATATATATATATATATATATATATATATATATATATATATATATATATATATATATATATATATATATATATATATATATATATATATATATATTGTGAGAAGTTGTCAAAAATTGACAAAACAAGTTCCAAATATTCTCTAAACTTTTTTAAAAGACTTTTACCTTTTTCAATTTTAAAAGCTGGAAAAAAAAAAAAAAATTGTCACAAATAAAAATATAAACTTTTTCATTTGCAACCAAAGTGCTTGAAAAGGCGTCGCTATAAATTATTATTATTATTATTATTATTATTATTATTATTATTATTATTATTATTATTATTATTATTATTATTATTATTATTATTATTATTATTATTATTATTATTATTATTATTATTATTATTATTATTATTATTATTATTATTATTATTATTATTATTATTATTAATATTGTTGTTGTTATTATTATATTATTATTATTATTATTATTATTATTATTATTATTATTATATTGTTGTTGTTATTATTATTATTATTATTATTATTATTATTATTATTATTATTATTATTATTATTATTATTATTATTATTATTATTATTATTATTATTATTATTATTATTTTTATTATCATTATTATCATTATCATAATTTAATTTTTATTATAATCTTTTTTTTATTACTGTAATTTGGTCTTGTAATTATTATATTAACAAATATATTTTCATAATTTTTATAATTATTTTCATTATTGTAATTGTTATTATTATTATTGATATTATTATTATATTAACTATTATTATTACTATTATAATTATAATAACAATTATTATTATTAGTATTATTATAATTAAAATAATAATTATTATTATAATAATGATAAAATAATAATAACTTAATTATAATTAGTATTCTTTTTATTTTAGTATTATAACTATTTTATTAGCAAAAATTTTCTGTTATTGTCATCACCATCCTTTTCATTATTATTTTTATTCTTATCATCATCATCATTATTATTATTATTATTATTATTATTATTATTATTATTATTATTATTATTATTATTATTATTATTATATTATTATTATTATTATTATATATTATTATTATTATTATTATTATTATTATTATTATTATTATTATTACGGTCTTTATTTATTATCATCAACAATCTGAATAATACCTCTTAATTCGATTCAAATTGCAATGTTCAGGTGAGCAGTTGGTTCACTTTAGATTCTCTATCGTCAGATTCATTTGCAAAATTTATTTCTAATTCACCTTTAATTAATCTGTTATAAGATGTAGCCGACATACCAAAATTATTGTTGTCCTTATTAATATTATTGCCATTATGATATCATTATTCTTATCTTCATTTTTTTTTGCTGCTATCATTAGTTTATTTTATCTTGTCATCTTCATCATCATAATTATTATTATTAATATTATTATTTTTATTATTATTATTATTATTATTATTATTATTATTATTATTATTATTATTATTATTATTATTATTATTATTATTATTATTATTATTATTTTTATTATTATTATTATAATTATAATTATTATCATTATTATTATGATTACCATTATTATTAGTATTTCATATATTATTATTATTATTATTATTCATATTCTTATTATTATTATTATTATTATTATTATTATTATTATTATTATTATTATTATTATTATTATTATTATTATTATTATTATTATTATTATTATTATTATTATTATTATTATTATTATTTTATTATTATTATTATTTTAAATGAATTTTTTATTATTATTATTATTATAATCATTGTTATTATTATTTAATTGTTATTATTATTATTGTATTATTATTTTATTTATTTATGTTATATTATTATTATTATCACTGACATTATTGACAATTATTATTATTATTATTATTATTATTATTATTATTATTATTATTATTATTATTATTATTATTATTATTATTATTATTATTATTATTATTATTATTATTATTATTATTATTATTATTATTATTATTATTAATTATTAATTAATTATTATTATAATTGCTAATTTATTATTATTATCAAATTTTATTATTATTATTATTATTATTATTATTATTATTATTATTATTATTATTATTATTATTATTATTATTATTATTATTATTATTATTATTATTATCATTATTATTTCAACGGTCATTTTTGTTGATGTCGCTGTTGTTGTTGTTGCTTCTCTTGCTGATTTTGTTGTTGTTATTGCTGCTCATAAACTAGTTTTTTTTCCTTCTTTTCAATATTACCTTTCGGAAGTGATTACTTGATTTCTCAAAACCTCTCAAAATACATTAAATTTTTTTTATTATTATTTTCGCTTCTGATTTTTTTTCCTTTTTAATCTTTTACTTCTTCTTTTATCCTTGAAGGATGTTTACTTTCCACTCCAGTCTTTTTAATATGTGAATCTCATCTCCTTTTTTCATCAATCTCTCTCTCTCTCTCTCTCTCTCTCTCTCTCTCTCTCTCTCTCTCTCTCTCTCTCTCTCTCTCTCTCTCTCTCTTCTTCTTCTTCTTCTTCTTCTCTCTGTATCTCACTCTTTCTCTCTCTCTGCTCCTTTCAGTTTTTTTCTGTTTTTCTCTCTCTTTATCTTTCTGTCATTTCTCTTTCTTTTTCTCTCTTTTCTATCTCTTTTCTCTTACTCTCCCCTTTTTGTTACTTTCTTTTTCTCTTTCTCTATCTTTGCTTATTTTCCTTTTACATTAGCTTAATTTGACGAAGAACTTTCTTTTCCCTTATTACTTTTATTTTTAACCACTATAATCCATACAGTGGTTAAATTATTTTAACTTTTCTCAGAATATTCATGCTTCATATTCCTCAAATAAAATTGATTAATTTTTGAAATTTTATTTTAAATTATTATTTTTTTTGTTTCCACTTATTTTACTTGTTATGATATGGACACTACACTCAGCTTTCTATTCAGGTTTAACATCTAATATCTATTCTTTTTAAATTCATTATTTACTTATTATAATTTTTTTTGGTTTCATCTCTGGTGGGGAAAGGTCAGTAGTCTACTAAAATTTTCACCAGTGTTAGGGAGAAAATTAAAAACCTGGTCAAATTAAAGACCGACATGTCCTGATTCGCGGCGTTTGAAGATGCGTATGTCATAGTTAGTTGGGGAAATAGATTAACGGTACCTTCTCATTTAGCTAGCATTGTTACCTTTTCTCGACTTGTCAGAATATATGAACCTATGGTATTAATGTTTTTTATATCTCAATGTTTGTAGTTATGAATGTGACTTAGTCTCAAGAGACAAAAAAATATTTATAAAGATATATTTCACTTTGGTAATTTAGAAATCTAGTTCTTGAATTTAATGATAGTTAAAATAAAACTGAAAGTAAATATAATAATAGTAATAGTAATTAAAATCAAGAACAAAGTTTGTTATCATTATCTTTATTTGTTGCATTAATATTTATTTTAATAATAAAAAAATAAAGAATATAATAATAAATGCAGTAATAACAATACTGCTATATTTTAATAATAATAATAAGAATAATAATAATAAATATAACTATAATAATAACAATAACAATAAAAATAATAATAAGTAAAGTAATAATAATAAAAATAATAATAATAATAATAATAATAATAATAATAATAATAATAATAATAATAATAATAATAATAATAATAATATGAAACGTCTATTCATTTCATCTACTTTCCCATTTTTATCACATTTTGCCTAATTTCAACTTTTCCCTTCTTTTTTTTTTTTTTTTTTTATAGATTTTTCACATTTTCATAATTTTTTACATTTTTTTAACCAATTTTCTCCAATTATTCCTATTTTCTATTTTCTAAAATGTATTTTCTATTTTGTCCTATTTTTCCTTTTTACCAATTTCCATTATTTGTCTCTATTTCCGCCTATTTTCCTACAATTCCCTCCTCACCTTCGTCCTGTCTAAGTCGATTACCATAAATTTATATGCATAACGTCTTTTCGCCTCGATTTCCCCCTTTTCCAATGTTGGGGATCATCGATACTCAATTATCGATTTTATTGATTCAATCGATTATTTTAATTCGATAATTGATTATTTAATAGAGTAAATGATTGGATAATCAAATTTCTTCGATACTCTTGTCTTCATTCTGCCAAAGAAGATTAAATTATATGGAATATTTGATGTGAATTTAAATAGATTAATAAATTTGCCATAATAGCGATTATTATTATTATTATTATTATTATTATTATTATTATTATTATTATTATTATTATTATTATTATTATTATTATTATTATCATTACTATCATTATTTTACTAACATTATTTGATTATTATTATTATTATTATTATTATTATTATTATTATTATTATTATTATTATTATTATTATTATTATTATTATTATTATTATTATTATTATTATTATTATTTTTATTATTATTATTATTATTATTATTATTATTACTGTTATTTATTATTATTAATATAATTATTAATGTCATAACAATAGCAATAATAATAATAATAATAATAATAATAATAAACTTTTTTTAAATTTTTTTTATTGCTATATATATATATATATATATATATATATATATAATATATATATATATATATTATATATATATATATATATATATATATATATATATATATATATATATATATATAATAATATATATATATATATATATATAATATATATATATATATATATATAATATATATATATATATATATATATATATATATATATATATATATATATATATATATATATATATATATATATATATATATATATATATATATATATATATATATATATATATATAACACAAAAACATTTTTTAAAAACACTGCTAAAAAATGGGAACAAATGGTGGAAATAAACCATTTTAAAAAATACAAAAAAATATCTCACCTATTACCGCGTACCGGTAAAAATACAACTATTCCCTCCCATTCTAGTATCAAAGAATACACCTTAAAACATCAACACCAGTTAAACCCATACAATTTCTATATATATATATATATATATATATATATATATATATATATATATATATATATATATATATATATATATATATATATATATATATATATATATATATATATATATATATATATATATATATATATATATATATATATATATATATATATATAGTTGGATCAAATGGAACTTGGTCTGCAGAGTCGAGATATTTACTTGTCAAGAAATGTAACGAATCGACAGTTAAATGCTTATT
>SEYY01021232.1:45000-47500 GCA_009176605.1 Armadillidium nasatum | reverse complement strand
ATTCTATATATATATATATATATATATATATATATATATATATATATATATATATATATATATATATATATATATATATATATAAATTTGAATATTCGAAACCGCTTATCGGTGCTCTAGAAAGACTAACTGTTTTCCACAAATGTTCAATGCAGATGATTGATGAATTGCTTCTAAATGCAGAACACAGAAGCCGAAAGTAAAGTGTGCTTAAACTACACGTGGTGAAGTGTGGTGAACTCTTCACTTTCGTGATCTTTTTTTACCACACTGCTAAAATTTTCCTGGCGTATTGTTAGTGGGACAAGAGGCAAAAAATGTAACACTAAAATTTTTCCATATAGAAAAGGCATGCTAAGCACCGATTTATTTTCTAATAAGAGAACAACTGAAAAAAAATTTGTTGTGACATTTTTGCCACTTGTCCCAACGATTTGTTAAGATATTTTTTGCAGTGCACACATTCGGAAACTCTAACATAAATTTATTAATTTAGTCTTAATTTTGATGTTACCTTATTAAGGTGTACATTCACCCGTAATGGTATTAATAATGAAATAAATTTCATCATGTGGGTTTATCGGAACCATTAACAACCATTTCTTACCAAGACCCTCACTCTGTTAATGTCGTTGTGGATTAGTTGGGAATCATGTGAATGTATTTATTTATTTATTTATTTCGATTTTCAAAAAAAGTTCACATCTCACGGGCATTGCCTTATTCCAGGAGAGGAATTTTTTTTAGGTAGTATGTTCCTATGATCACCAAATGGGATCGAACTGACGTCTTCAAGCGCGTGAGTCAATCACCCTACCGTTTAAGCCACGGTAGACATAATGATAAAAATAATAATAATTATTATTATTATTATTATTATTATTATTATTATTATTATTATTATTATTATTATTATTATTATTATTTCTGAAATCTGACAGAAACCTGTAACGCAGATTTGATACATCGTCTTCTCCTATATTTCGATGTCATACTAGCATTATTAATACATATATTGGAAACAGGATACAGGTATAGCTCCACTACAAATATCCAGACAGCCAATTATTATATTTTGTGGCGAGGCTTATCAGTTTCGATTTGGAGCACCATATATATATATATATATATATATATATATATATATATATATATATATATATATATATATATATATAATATATATATATATATATATATATATATATATATATATATATATATTATTTTCAGGCGACTCTTCCAGAAGCCGATCGTCACGATACTGGCAAAAACTACTTAAAATTGACGTTAGGTGAGCTACAGCGAATCATTCCACAGTTCAACTGGATGGAATATTTCGCCACTTTCATTGACGTCGAGATTACCTACGATGAGCCCATTGTCGTTTATGCCATGCCCTACTTAAAGAAAATCTCTACCATTATGCAAAATACTAGTAAAAGGTTTGTGTGGTAGTTTCACATGAGTAATCTGAGATATGTATATGCTTAAAGTTAGATATTTACTTATTATGAGCCAAACTTCAAGTTAAAAAAAAAACTTATCTATTCTAACTTAAAGAAAGAAAGTAAAATATCTGCCTAACCTAGGATATTTTAAGCAAACATAATTGACCTGGTTAATCTAACCTAACCAGACCTAACCTAACCTGATATAACCAAACCCAACCTAACCTAACATAGCATAACCCAACCTAACCTGATCTAATCAAACCCAACCTAACCTAACATAGCATAACCTAACCAAACCCAGCCTAACCTAATCTGACCAAGCCTAACTTGGCCGAAAAAATGGACCTTACTTAACGAAAAGCTAATATATTTGTTTGAGTGTTTGTGAATGTCTTTAAAATTAAACATACTCTGTATTATTACACAAAGGGCTAAAAACTATTTAATGAACATAGTAGTGACTGTCGATGCCGTAGTGATGATAGTAGTAGTAGTAGCAGTATCAGCGTAAATAGTATCATTTGTAGTAGTAATAGTAGTACAAGAGGAAGAAAAAATAATTATTATTAGTGGTAATAGAGGTAGTAAAAATAGTAAAAGTAGTACAAGTAATAATAGAGGTAGAGGTTCCAGTAGTAGAAGTAGTAGTAGTAGTAGGGGTAGTAGTAACAGTAATACTAATAATACTAATAATAATTGAATCTAATTTTAACTGTAGTAACTTTAAGAAATGAAAATTTTACGCAATTAATGTAAATTAAACGCTAATATTTAAAAGTTATTTTTGGTACTTAAGAAATTAAATATTTAATTAAAAATTTAATTAAAATTTAAATATTGCTTCGTTTTAAATTTTAATTATTAATAGTAGACATTAAAAATAAGTAAGGGTGTTTCAAATAAAATAAATTTATTATTATTATTATTATTATTATTATTATTATTATTATTATTATTATTATTATTATTATTATTATTATTATTATTATTATTATTATTATTATTATTATTATTATTATTATTATTATCATTATTATTATTGTTTC
>SEYY01021232.1:40000-42500 GCA_009176605.1 Armadillidium nasatum | reverse complement strand
CTCCGCTAAGTTTTATTTGTTCTTTCAGAAATAACAAAAAGTGGAATTTATTTTTCATTATGAGGAGCAACAAAATGTTTTGCTTCATTTTGATTTCTTGTAAGAAACTCCGCCCATTTTGTTCGGTGTTTGGGAAACAAAAAAAATGGGAAAACTGTTTTTCATTTTGACAAGCAAACAAAATTTTGAACTTAACTTTTTTATTTTAATTTATTTTTCAAATTTTTTTTTTTTTTAGTTTACTTACGTATATCCTCAAATATGTGAAATAATTTTTTTTTCCTATTTCTGAAACTCAGCACGATTTCATACCATAAATGACGCTAAAGAACGACGCTCCTGAATATAATTTCTTTCTTCAATTTGTTTTACATTTTTAAGAAACTTTTTTCTTCCAAAATTTTCAATGGAGAAATAAATTAGAATATAACAATAATTAAAGATGGAATTTCATATGTTTCCTCAAAAAATAAAACATAACCTTAATAAATACTGCTACTACTACTACTACTAATACTAATACTAAAAATAATAACAATAATAATAATACTAAAGATGTGTGAAACATTGAAATTTTGAAATTTCCTTCCTATATATATATATAGTATATATATATATATATATATATATATATATATATATATATATATATATATATATATATATATATATATATATATATATATATATATATATATATATATATATATATATATATATATATATATATATATATATATATATATATATATACTACGGTTACAGGATTTTATGGAATTATTCCCTCTGGCGATTAGTGATGGAAATGACGCCACATTTAACGAAAAGGTACAGAGCGCGGCGTCAAGAATTCATGACAGTCCTATTGGGAATCCAGACGGACCGAAGTCGATGGAATCAGTGTATTGAGAAAACTAATAAAAAATTGGGCATGGCTGTCGGGGGACTTTTTATAAAAGAAAACTTTAATCATGAAAGTAAAGTAGGTTTTACCTAGTATTATATTATATATATAGATATATATATATTATATATATATATATATATATATATATATATATATTATATATATATATATATATATATATATATATATATATATATATATATATATATATATATATATATATATATATATATATATATATATATATATATATATATATATATATATATATATATATATATATATATATATATATATATATATAATATATATATATATATATATATATATATATATATATATATATATATATATATATATATATATATATATATATATATATATATATATATATATATATATATATATATATATATATATATATATATATATATATTATATATATATTATATATTATATATATATATATATATATATATATATATATATATATATATATATATATATATATATATATATATATATATATATATATATATATATATATATATATATATATATATATATATATATATATATATATATATATATATATATATATATATATATATATATATATATATATATATATATATATATATATATATATATATATATATATATATATATATAATTTCTCTGAAATTTTAATGATCCTATTAATAGAATGAGCTTTTAAAGATTAATTTCATTATGGGGTCTCATCATATCGCCATTATAATTAGAGTGATATTTATTTCTCTCTCTACATTCAAACATACATACGTAATTTTGATAATATTTGACCTTGTTCTATTCAATGAAATGTGAATTTTGTTTTATAAGAAATTAGGCATTAATATTTATATTGTAAGAAAGGCTGTAAAGGGAGAGTCGCAGAGTCTTGGTGATATAAGGATTTTGATTGGAGCTGAAGACGGAGTTGAAAACAAATAGATGGAGCAAGAGGCATGAAATTTTTTTGGTATGCGGAGCTGAGTTAGAGTCTTATGAAAATTATTTTTATTGTTATTATTATTATTATTATTATTATTATTATTATTATTATTATTATTATTATTATTATTATTATTATTATTATTATTATAAAATATATATATATATATTATATAATATATAATAAAAAAAGAAAAAAACAATTTCCAACTCCCAAACTGATTGTAAATAATAGGTTAATATAAAAATTAAAGCCATTATATAGTATATATATTATAAATAAACTATATTATTTAATATAAATGATTTCTAATTTGCATTATAATATCAAAATCTGTAATATTTTATATTCTTAAAAATAATTTAATATATTATTTTACATAATATAAATTTTAATTTAAATTATTAATATTTTCTTTAATTACTCAAGCATTTAAGACATTTCTTAAATATAATTAGTCATATAGGGGAAAGACTAAGAATATATTAGAATAATTATAATATTATTAACATATTCCTTAGTATTAATAATGAGTCCATTTAATCCAAATTAGAAAAGGTATTTTTTAATTCTCATTAAGCATATAATTGACGAAGCATCTCAAACGATTAAAATTT
>SEYY01021232.1:32500-35000 GCA_009176605.1 Armadillidium nasatum | reverse complement strand
ATATATATATATATATATATATATATATATATATATATATATATATATATATATATATATATATATATATATATATATATATATATATATATATATATATATATATATATATATATATATATGTATATATATATATATATATATATATATATATATATATATATATATATATATATATATATATATATATATATATATATATATATATATATATATATATATATATATATATATATATATATATATTATATATAACAAATCGGATATTTTTACAACTTCTGAAATCTGAACAAAAGTGGGTGGAGCTTCGTACAGAAAAATTTCCGAATGTACGGCAGACCTTAATTAAAAGTGTGAAATAGGTGAAATTTGCTCGTTTCTACATATAGAAATTAAGATACCCGAGAAAATTGGTCAAGACCAGACTGTGTGGAATGCCCAATTTCATATTTAATATTAGTCATTGGAAAACGGAGTTGTTAACACAGCGTAATAGAATGAATACTCCATGGCGACTGGCGCGTAACTTTGTCTTTCCTGCTTTTCGGACTTGTTTACATTAAATATAGTGGAATAATTATCCCAGAATATGTTTAAGAATTTAATCGATTTAAGTTGCTTTAGAATTGTTTCCCTATCAAATAATATTAAAATATTATTATTCTTCTAATAGTGAAGATTTTTTTACATCATCATTATTATTATTATTATTATTATTATTATTATTATTATTATTATTATTATTATTATTATTATTATTATTATTATTATTATTATTATTATTATTATTCTCATATTATTATATCATTATGATTATATTATTATTATCATTATTATTATTATTATTATTATTATTATTATTATTATTATTATTATTATTATTATTATTAATATTATTATTAATATTATTATTATTATTATTATTATTATTATTATTATTATTATTATTATTATTATTATTATTTTCATAATGCTCTTCTTTGAAGTGTTGAAACACTTTCCTCATTTTATTCTTAAAGTTGAGGCATTCTCGTGACGAAGGTATTCATTGAGGATGTATACATACTCCATTTTTATATTTTACCAATATTAAAATTTTAAATTATTATTATTATTATTATTATTATTATTATTATTATTATTATTATTATTATTATTATTATTATTATTATTATAACTATCAATATTATCATTACTATTATCATTTTATTATTATTATTATTATTATTATTATTATTATTATTATTATTATTATTATTATTTATTATTTTATTTTTTATTTTTATATTATTATTTTATATTATTATTAATAATAATTATTATTATTATTATTATTATTATCATCATCATCACTAATTTTATTATTATTATTATTATTATTATTATTATTATTATTATTATTATTATTATTATTATTATTATTATTATTATTATTATTAATCATTATCATCGCTATTATAAATATATTATATATTATTTTTATTATTTTTTTATTTTATTATTATTTATTATTATTATTATTATTATTATTATTATTATTATTATTATTATTATTAATATTATTATTAATATTATTATCATTATTATCATTATTATTAACGTCATCATGCGATTTTTTATTATTAACATTAATAGCGTAACAATTATAAGAATTAACAATAGCAGCAAACAAGACTCTTCTGCTTTATTAACATCAAAAACAAGCTCTTTATTTACACTTTTCTACGCACGTTTACTCAATCAATAAATCGTTAGGACCAAAAAATCAATAAAATAATAAGCAAATACGGAATAGTTTATTTACGGAATTTAAAGCAAAATAATAAATGAATATATGTATAGGATTTTAACAAAGGATATTTGAAGTTTGAGGGTTATTTTTTTGAGACGTTTTGAAGTACTTTTGCGTTTTAAATTTTTTTTTTATTTTTTTTTTTTATTTCTTTTGTTTGAAGCTGTCATTATCATTACTTGTCAAAAACAAGCAGCTTCACATTCACGCATATATATATATATATATATATATATATATATATATATATATATATATATATATATATATATATATATATATATATATATATATATATATATATATATATATATATATATATATATATATATATATATATATATATATATATATATATATGCCTCAAACGGCTCGTTTACATGATAACAAGGGGCCTTCTGGGAATAAAACAAAAACAATACACCACAGTATATTACGTATCAGAAAACAGAAGGGGATACACAAACACGATATCTTTGTATTATTCTTCGGTAAACTGTGGCATGATGTCGTACGTGCTACCCTCGTGGGACCCTACGACGTGTGTATAGCCATGTATGTTACGTTAGTCATTGATCAGTATACGATCAATGTCTGTGATGACGTTATCTTTAATTTTTGTGACATTGTAGTTATGGTATCCATCATATGGAACCTGCAACGTCTTTAACTACTGAACGGTGTATGATGTTTATGTTATTTCTCATA
>SEYY01021232.1:22500-27500 GCA_009176605.1 Armadillidium nasatum | reverse complement strand
ATTATTATTTTTATTTTTTTTTTTTTTTTTTTCTCCCCAGAAGCCCATTTCAGTTTAGTATCAAAAGCATGTAAATTACACGATATTTGTATATGTAAATTTGTAACTGAAAAAATTAATAAAGATTAAAGATTAATTATTATTATTATTATTATTATTATTATTATTATTATTATTATTATTATTATTATTATTATTATTATTATTATTATTATTATTATTATTATTATTATTATTATTATTATTATTATTATTATTATTATTATTATTATTATTATTATTATTATTATTATTATTATTATTATTATTATTATTAATTTTAATTATTTTATTTTTTTATTAAAAAAAATTGAAAAAAATTTTTCCAATTAGAAAGTTTCCTTTTTTTTTTTTTATTTATATATATATTTTTTTTTTTTAAATTTAATTTTCAATTTTTGGTTCAAAGTTTTATGTTTAGAAGAGATTTAATTATATAGTTAAAAATTTTATTTATTTATTTGTTTTATTTATTTATAAGTTAAAATTCTTAAACGATATTATAGACGAATCAAAAATGATAAGATCAGATGCTCGAGATCAGGTTTGAATAATAATAATAATAATAATAATAATAATAATAATAATAATAATAATAATAATAATAATAATAATAATAATAATAATAATAATAATAATAATAATGATCATAATAATAATAATAATAATAATGATAATAATATTTGATTAAATATCATAACTCAAGGGTTGCGTTGAGTGATTTAATATTTTAATATTCAGAACAGGTAAGTTGCATTCAGATGAACGCGCAGATATCGCAGATGTAGAAATTTTAATGTATATAAATACAGATGTTTGAATGGCTGAGGTAACAAATATATACTATGGTATCTACCACCAATTTTTTAATTATCTACCACCAATTTTTTAAGGTATCTACCACCAAATTTTTTATGGTATCTATCCCCAATTTTTTTATGGTATCTACCACCAAGTTTTTATTTACCCACTAATAATTTTTTACACACTATTCATGCAAATACACGATATTCATGATGGATCGGGGAATAACCAATCGAAGTTACTTCGTTCTCGCTTTCGTCCTGTTGATATTATGCACGGATGTCAAGGCCAACCTTGAATGACACTCGTACTTGAGGTTAATAAATTTCTGAGTTCAAGGAACCAAATAAGATTGAAACCCATTCTACACCTAAGCAAAAAATTTCATCTAAAACGTTCGATATAGGATTATTTACATCCCAACTCAACAAAAATATTCTTACAGTATTCAAAGCTACATTTCTTCAATGTGAGTTTAATCTTACAAATTATAACTCCCTCTCAATTTATATCTTCTTCAGACACAAGGAATCTCTTCCAATGCTTCTCAGATCCTCATTAATTTATTTATTAAAATGTGCCATGTGTAAAGCGACGTATGTGTGTCAGACTGACTTACAATTAAAAATGAAGATTGATAAGCATAGAGGAGTTTTCTTTTGAACTACTCTCTTCAACACTCTGCCATGAGGGACCAAGGAGGTTGCTACACTTTTTCTTCACACAATTTCTTTATTCTTCGACATTCATTTTCGCTTCTTCATCGTAGAATATCGGAAACTTTCTTTATATAAAATCAATGTCCATTTTCAAATGATCAAACTAGATCTATTGGACTTTCACATAATATATTTCATCCTGCCGTTTTATTACTTTTTACTGTTGCTAAATTTCGACTCCAGTCTTGGTTCTTATTTAAGTTATTTTAATATCAATATTAGTGCAATATTTTTATTATTCCTATCATTTTTATAATTAGTATAAAAATTTTAAATCTAGTAAAATGATTTAAATTTTGATTGTATTTTAAAATACAAATTTGTAAATTTAGGTTCTTCTAAAGACGAACCGAGATAAGGTTTGAAGCATTCAATGTGCATAAAAGTGCGTTCCATGAAATCTGGAGTGACGTCACGCTTAAGACAGCTGCAGAAAAAATCTGTAAGTTTCCGTGGGATACTTTTCGCTGTAGCAAATGCCTGCTGATCTATTTAATATTATATATATATATATATATATATATATATATATATATATATATATAATATATATATATATATATATATATATATATATATATATATATATATATTTGCCACATTTTGAAAAGAAATTGATGAACCTAAAATGAATAAAATAATTATCCGTATTAATTTGATGCAAATATGTACGAGAAAGTATGTTTACAATTGGTGTTCATTCTAAAAGATGACCGTGATTGTTTGCATCACGTGACCATTCAAGATTGCGGCAGCGAAAATTGAAGATAGAAACTTCTATCTTCAATTTTCGCTGCAGTGAGCAGAAAATTATTGCAGCAGAAATCTCTAAACGCGTTTGGTGGGTGGAACACTTCGCTTTAGCAATCTTCAAGATCTATAAAGAATTTTCACCGTGGAACACCTTTAAAGAGTATGTGGAAATCTTTAGAACCGACTTTTACCTTTTAAAAATTAATATATATATATATATATATATATATATATATATATATATATATATATATATATATATATATATATATATATATATAATATATATATATATATATATATATATATATATATATATATATATATATATATATTTTTTTTTTTTTTTACAAAACGCCACCACTCACGGGCAGAGCCCTTTTCAAGGAGGGGGCACACACACAATGACAAACTCACACAAACACACACACCTAACGCACAGCCCTCAGGTGGGCGCAGACGGAAGACTTGAAGAGTGGAAGATTAAATACAGTTGGAAAAATAGAAGATGGTAGAGAATTCCACAGAAATATATATATATATATATATATATATATATATATATATATATATATATATATATATATATATATATATATATATATATATATATTATATATATATATATATTAATTATATATATATAATAATATAATAATAATATATATATATTAATATATATATATATATATATATATATATATATATATATATATATATATATATATATATATATATATATATATATATATATATATATATATAATATATATATATATATATATATATATATATATATATATATATATATATATATATATATATTATATATATATATATATATATATATATATATATATATATATATATATATATATATATATATATATATATATATATATATATATATATATATATATATATATATATATATATATATATATATATATATATATATATATATATATATATATATATATATATATATATATATATATATATATATATATATAATATATATATATATATATATCTTTGAAACTGTATAATTTATATAATTTTTTGCAATGCATATTAAAAAAAAGTTTATGGAAATTCTTATTAATAAACATAAATACTGTTTTTATAAAGTTAGCAAAAAGGTACAGTAATTATATTAATTGTATTTTTAAATAATTGACAAATACCAATATTAGTTTTTATTAATAATATAAATGTTACCCAAAAAATTAATTTTCTACTGAAATTCTTTCAAAAAACTTTTGATTAATGGATAACAATTTTATATAAGAGATCTAATAAATAATAATAATAATTCATCGTAATAATAATGATAATACTAATAATAGTATTTAATAATAATATTAATAAAAATAACAGTATAATAATAATAAAAATTATAATAATAATAATGATAATAATAATAATAATAATAATAATTTTTTTTTTTTTTTTTCAGATTTATGATAATAATATTATAATAATATGATAAAAATATAATAAATATAATAATAATATAATAAATAATAATAATAACAATAATAATAATAATAATAATAAATAATAATAATAACAATAAAAATAATAATAATAAAAACTTATAAAGATATTATTAATAACAACAGTAGAAATAAACAGTAAGAACATTAATAATAATATTTATAAAATTAGAATTACAAATATAATAGCATCACAATAATAATGCTATTTATAATAATAATAATAATAATAATAATAATAATAATAATAATAATAATAATAATAATAATAATAATAATAATAATAATAATAATAATAATAATAATAATAATAATAATAATATAATAATAATAATAATAATAATAATAATAATATAATAATAATAATAATAATAATAATATAATAATATAATAAAAATAATAATAATAAATAATAATAATAATAATAATAATAATAATAATAATAATAATAATAATAATAATATAGAATTTCAACATCAGCTTCAGTTATTAATATATATTTTACATCTCTCTTTCATTTCCCTAAAAATTTTCATCTAATTTTAATTTAATTTTCTTAAAATAATTCTTGAAAACAACTTACAGAGAAAGTAAGAAGAATAATTATATATATAATTATATTAATAAATATAATTATGCTTCTTATTTTCTCTGTAAGTTTTTCTCAAGAATTATATTAAGAAAATTAAATTTATATTAGAAAATTTTTTGAGAATTGGAAATATAACATATATATAATATATATATATATATATATATATATATATATATATATATATATATATATATATATATATATATATATATATATATATATATAATATATATATATATATATATATATATATATATATATATATATATATATATATATATATTATATATATATATATATATATATATATATATATATATATATATATATATATATATATATATATATATATATATATATATATATATATATATATATATATTATATATATATTATATATATATTAGGGATGGAGCGATACAAAATTTTTTACCGATACCGATACCGATACCGATACCTAAAAATTACCAGATACCGATACCGATACCGATACCGATATCGGTATCGGAAAATATGCCGATACTACTACCGATACCGATACCGATACCGATACCGATACTTTACTCTTATCCAAAAATTTTGCCGATACCG
>SEYY01021231.1:52500-57500 GCA_009176605.1 Armadillidium nasatum | reverse complement strand
ATATATATATATATATATTATATATATATATATATATTATATATATATATATATATATATATATATATATATATATATATATATATATATATATATATATATATATATATATATATATATATATATACCTTAAGGGGTAATTCAAGTCACAATTTGCGATATTTAAAATGCTAATGTTTATATTCCTTTTTATTCTTTGTTCTTTCAACATAATTGTTTTCAGCATATTATCATATTCTCTGGTACTTGGGTTATACAATTTATTCATTTATATTATATACATATATATATATATATATATATATATAATATATATATATATATATATATATATATATATATATATATATATATATATATATATATATATATATATATATATATATATATATATATATATATATAATATATATATATATATATATATATATATATATATATATATATATATATATATATATATATATATATATATATATATATATATATATATATATATATATATATATATATATATATATATATATATATATATATATATATATATATATATATATATATATATATATATATATATATATATATATATATATATATATATATATATATATATATATATATATTTATTTATATTTTTTTTTTTTTTTTATTTTTTTTTTTTTTTTTTTTATTTTTTTTTTTTAAAAAAACATTTAAGTTTTTCATTTCATTAATTTTGACGATCCAGTTGACATTTTCTAAGAAAAACATTAAAATAATATTTTAAAAAATTGCTTTAATAAAATTATGAGTATGTTTTACTGCTTCGGAATTTAAGAATAAAAAATTATTAGTTCGTGGTAACAAAGTACAAATATTAATAGTAATGAAATGTAATGCTTTAAAAAGACAGAGTATGTAGAAATATCATGGTATGACGTCACCACCTCGTTTCCTCGATTATTTGAATATCGGAAGTAGAAACCTACACACAAAACAGGCAATTCGATTTCATTATTTATTAAATCGATACTTTTTAAATACATGAATAAGTTTAAATCTAGCATACTTTGAAATCTTTTATCGGAGATCATCGATCCGACATCACTACTATTATGCTCGCAATTTCCGTACCTATGTAATCGTTATCATAGAGGCAAAAATTGTATCGATAATAACGAAAATAGTTCCTCGTTAAACTTAAATACTATTAAATCGAAAGCGCGCCTGTGAGTATAGCACAAGATAGTAAAAAATAATTAATTTATGTATATTTTAACCCGGACAGAATTGCCACACAAAAATCTTTATACCTGCAGCGAATTGCCTCAATTTTTACAATTTATTCCATAAAATATATATTTGTCCTATCTGAATAACTCTACTGATTTAATTGACGTTACTAATCTTTTCTTATTAATTTTGTGACTTGTATGAAGTTTAGCTTTAGAGTCAAAATTTACTCAGTTTTAAAAGAATATTTGAAGATAAAAATAACAATTTATTTGATTTAATCAAAAGTTTCATAAAAAAAACTAATACTTAAGACATAAAACTTTATTATTTTAAATATTTAAAGAGGTTTTTGTATTGTAATAGTAATTTTTCGCCACTGGACCGAATTGTCCCACATGGACCAAATTACCCCAGTTTACGTATATATATATATATATATATATAATATATATATATATATATATATATATATATATATATATATATATATATATATATATATATATATATATATATATAATATATATATATATATATATATATATATATATATATATATATATATATATATATATATATATATATATATATATATATATATATATATATATATATATATTATATATATATATATATATATATATATAATATATATATATATATATATATATATATATATATATATATATATATATATATATATATATATATATATATATATATATATATATATATATATATATATATATATATATATATATATATATTATATATATATATATATATATACTATCTATATATATATATATATATATATATATATATATATATATATATATATATATATATATATATATATATATATATATATATATATATATATATATATATATATATATATATATATATATATATATATATATATATATATATATATATATATATATATATATATATATATATATATATATATATATATAATATTTTACACGAAATTAATTCATTAAGAAAATGGAATAAAATAACTTTTTCATAAAATAAAGCTTTTAATTACATTTTTAATAAGCAACTCCAAAAAAAATATTTCTCTCAAGGAAAAATTCGAATGAAATTTAAATGGAAGCAGATGTTGAAGAAACCTTCCAACTCTCAAACAAGGATTTCATTGAAGTTATATTAATTGCCATAATTTTTTTTTTTTTTTTCCTTTTTCTTGTTGTTTTAGATTTTGTTCTTGTTGCCATAAATTCATAATATAAGAGACACACACAAATACATATATATATGTATATATATATATATATATATATATATATATATATATATATATATATATATATATATATATATATATATATATATATATATATATATATATATATATATATATATATATATATATATATATATATATATATATATATATATATATATATATATATATATATATATATATATATATATATATATATATATATATATGTATATATTATATATATATATATATATATATATATATATATATATATATATATATATATATATATATATATATATATATATATATATATATATATATATATATATATATATATATATATATATATATATATATATATATATATATACTTAACGCTGACTTTGAAATATAAGTTAGTGACAGAAATGAACCGAGCTTCTGAGTTCACTTTTTAAACCTGTTTTCGGCTTCAATTTAGAAAGGAAAAAAAAAAAAAATTTTTAAAAAATGGAAAAAATTAAAAAGAAAAAATAAATTAAAAAGAAAAAAAAAAGAACTTTAAAAAAAAAAAAATAATACAAAAAAAAAGTAGAAAAAGTAAATGAAAAAAGAAAATATTGAAAAGAAACTTTTCACAAAGATTTTTAAAAAAGAATTATGTGACAAAAACCTTTAAATATTATTAAACTAAAATTTAATAAAAAAATTAAAAAAATAAAATAAAAACTATAAAAAAAAAATAATGAAAAGTCTAATAACACCTTAAAAATTCTAACAATAATAGTTATGAAAATAATCAAAATAATAATATTAAATAATAATATTATTAATAACAATAATAATAAAACTAAAATTAATAATAGTAATAATTAATAACAATAATAATAATAATAATGATAATAATAATATTAAATAATAAAATTATTAATAACAACAATAATAAAACTAAAATTAATAATAGTAATAATAAAAACAATAATAATAATAAAAATGATAATAATAATAGTAAAGAAAATCAGTATTATTATTATTATTATTATTATTATTATTATTATTATTATTATTATTAATTTCAAAAAAAAAAAAAAAATCAATTTTAATAATAATAATAATATTAAAAATAATAATTATAATAATAATAATATTTTTTTTTTTTTTTATTTTTTTTAATTTTTTTTATTAATTATTGTAATATAATGGTAATTATTTTATTATTATTACGAAAATTTATTATTCATTATTATTATTATTAAAATTAGTAATAATAGCGAAACATAGTAAAAAGAATTTTAAAATTGGTCTTAATTGTAAAAATAATAATAATATTAATAATAAAATTAATAAGAATATTAATAATATTAATAATAAAGTAAAAATAAATAAAATAATCGCTATATTAATAAAAATAATAATGATATAATAATAATAATAATAATAATAATAATAATAATAATAATAATAATAATAATAATAATAATAATAAGAAGAAGAAGAAGAAGAAGAAGAAGAAGAAGAAGAAGAAGAAGAAGAAGAAGAAGAAGAAGAAGAAGAAGAAGAAGAAGAAGAAGAAGAAGAAGAAGAAGAAGAAGAAGAAATAATAATAATAATATTAATTTTTTATTATAAAATTAGTAATGTTATTATATAAATATATTATAATAATAATTATTTTTTATCATAATTATTATTATTATTATTATTATTATTATTATTATTATTATTATTATTATTATTATTATTATTATTATTTTTATATTCTTATAACAATTGTAGTTATTAATATTATTATTATAATTGTGTTTATTACTACAATTAGTTACTATTATAATTATTATTATTCGTATTCTAATTATTATTAATATTATTATCACTGAAATTATTATTATTATTATTATTATTATTATTATTATTATTATTATTATTATTATTATTACTATTGCTAATGACAGCATTTCTATTATTAACACAATATTTCAAAACGCTTTTAGTACTCTAATTAATGTAAATAAAAATTATAAATTTATTTTTCCATTAACGTTTATTTGTTAGAAAAATAATAATTAGTTTCTCATTAAAGTAAAAAAAAAATAAAAATAAAAATAAAAAAATTTAAACTTTAGGAAAAAATAATTAACAAAAAAAAAAAAATTTAAATAAATTCAAAACAACCAATTAATATTATTAAGTGCTTCTCTTGACATTTTCATTAACACTATTTTTAACATTTTACATCTTGCTACTGAATATATATATATATATATATATATATATATATATATATATATATATATATATATATATATATATATATATATATATATATATATATATATATATATATATATATATATATATATATATATATATATATATATATATATATATATATATATATATATATATATATATATATATATATATATATATATATATATATATATATATATATATATATATATATATATATATATATATATATATATATATATATATATATATATATATATATATATATATATATATATATATATATATATATATATAT
>SEYY01021231.1:30000-32500 GCA_009176605.1 Armadillidium nasatum | reverse complement strand
ATATATATATATATATATAATATATATATATATATATATAAATATATATATATATATATATATATATATATATATATATATATATATATATATATATATATATATAAAACAAATTTAAATTTCATGGCGTAAATTTGAATCAAAATTAAAAGGTGTAAAAATTTTAAAATAAAATTGTAGAAAATTTTAGAGTAAAATTTTTGAAGGTAAAAGCTTTTTTGATTTTTTCTCTTTTCCTTAAATCTTATTTTATTTTTAGAAAAGCTAATTTTATATTTCATTGAACAAAAATTTCATAATTTATTATTAAATTAAAAAAAGGAAAAATAAATTCGTCGAAAATTGTTAAAAATGAAGAGAATTTTTATTCTTTTATAAGTCAGGGGAATAGAACAATTTTAAGTTAAGTATAAATTAAGTTAATTTATTAATTAAGTTAAATAAATAATGTTGAAAAGTTTTAATCTCTGTAAAAGGGACGAAATCGATTTTAAGCTTTCTTAAATAGAAATTAATAGAAGTTAAGGAATTAATGGATTATTGAGAAAATTAGTACCTTGAGCGGGGTAAGACGTTCTAAATTTTCTAATTGAAATTTTAATCAATTTTATAATTCCCGAACTTTTGCTGAAGATTAGTGAGTGATATTATATTCTGAAATAACATTTTTACTATATAAACGTAGGAAAAAATTTTGTAATCGCTCTATCATTGGGTGAGATACGCATTTCCGATTTCTTGTCAAATCTCTGTGTTTCCCGGAGGTTCGGGGATACATACCCCTTCACTTTTTCCTTTATAACTTTGTTTTCTTGACAGAAATTGTTCATATTTTTAGGAACTCTAGAAGAAGGGTATAGCTAAAGTTGGACTGAGATATTTTAGATAAAATTTTTCACTATTGAACTTTAGCTATACTCTTCTTCTAGAGTTCCTGAATATTTGGACAAGATCGAAAAAAAATGTTATAAAAAAGAAAAAGTGAAAGGGTATATATCTCCAGATCTCCGGGAAACACAGAAATTTGACAAGAATTCGGAAATGCGCACCTCACCCAATGATGAAGCGATTCCAAATTTTTTCTAAGTTAATATAGTAAAAATTTTATTCCAAAATGTAATAATCGACAAAAGAAAGCCTAAAAGAAATCCTAACCTCCCTTATGTATAAAATTGAAATTTCTTCTAAAGATGTCATTTCTGCTCTCTCTGATCGTAACACTAAGAAGGCGCACGGACCAGATAGTATTCCTCCTGTGGTTCTCAAAACTTGTGTTTCCGAGTTTGCACTCTGCCATGGAAAACTATTTCGTCTATGCTTTTTTACCTCAACCTTCTCTTCAAGCTGTAAGCTTTCACTCATTCAACCTGTGTCGAAAAATGGGGACTCTCTCAATCCTCCAACTACTACCCCATTTTTTTAACCTCCGTTCTTTCCAAAGTTTTTGAATCTATCCTTAACAGGAAGATTTGGAAGCATCTCAATTCTTCTAATCATCTCTGAGCGCCAGTATTGCTTTCGTAAAAAGAGCTGTTCTGGTAATCATCTTTCCCTTCTCTCAGCTTCTTGGTTCTTCACTCTTCGGCACTTCGGGGAATCTTTTGGTGTCGTGCTGGTAATATCGAAGGACTTCAATAGAGTCTGGCACAAAGTTTTGATTCCAAACTTCTTTCTTTCATAATCTATCCTTCTCTCTGATTTCCTTTCCGGTCCTTATATATCAGTTGTTGTAAATAGCAACCGTTCATTCTTTAAATCTATTAATAGTGTTGTTCCTCAGAAAATATGGTCGTTTTAAATGCCTCAAAAACTGTTCCCCCATCTCTCTACAAGACACAACCTACCACAAAACTATGCCATTTTCGAAATCAAACAACTTAAATCTTCGTCTGTCCATAATATTCTCGGTATTTTTTTTTTTTTTTTTGAAAGGATCATATTATTTCCCTTTCTAACAAGTTCCTAAGATGTTAAGTGCTCTGGGGTCCTTTGTAATTTATCCACGCCAACAAAGTTGCTCGCTGTTTATTGGGGTGTTGTTCGCCAATGTTTGAAGTACATACAACTAAAAACTATTTTTTAAATGCAAAGTTAAAATTGAAAGGAAGGTGCAAAAAAGATTGATATCTAATAGGAGAATGGAAGTTTCAAAAATAGAGAAGTAGAAAAAATAATATTCATCAAAATACGAAAAGTTTTAGCCAAAAAATTAGAAATTTTGAATGAAGAGAAATAGAAAGAATTAAAGGGATGAAGACTGCATTGGAATGCACCTCAGCATGATACAGAGATAGTGGAAAGATATTAGTAACATTTTAAGGAAATACTAAATGTTGGAAGAATAGCAGAAGGGGAAGAAAAGCAAAGAGTGAGATTAGGAAATTATATTTGACATGAGATTAGGCTGAAAAATGTGAGGCATATTACAAAGAGCGGACACGTTGAAGAAAAGAAAGAAATAGTATTTTCTTGCTTAAATAACGTATAAGTAGAAATGTTT
>SEYY01021231.1:12500-15000 GCA_009176605.1 Armadillidium nasatum | reverse complement strand
TTATTATTATTATTATTATTATTTTTATTGTATTATTATCAAAGGATATTTTTTTTATTTCTAAGTTTTAAAATTCTTAAATAATTATATTATAAATATATATAATATATATATATATATATAATATAATATATATATTATATATATAAACTAAGAAATTTTAAAAAATAGATGTCATGGAGTGAAGTCATAAGTAAAACAGCACCAAAGAGAAAAACCCAAAAAGAAGATCGAAAAGATAAGAGAAGAAATAGAAGATTAGTTAAAATTTTGAAGATATTTGAAGATTCGAAAATCTGAAGAAGAGGAAAATAGTTTTTAGAGAATCTGCAACCAAGATAAATACATATTAAGCTATGTAAATAGATAAATTATATAAAGAAAATGAAATCAAAAAATTAAATTAAAAATTGTAAATTAAAAATTAAGGTTTTTAAACATAAAAAGAGAATCATTTTAGGCAACAATTCAAAAGGAGAGTTATTTGATCAAGTTCCAAGAAAAATGTTTTTGTAATATCCAAGGAAAGAAGTAATATAAAGCGCTTTGTAAGTTGGTAAGTGTAGTAAAAAGGAGTAGTAAAAGTGAGGTAAATCACAGACAGGATACAGCAATTGATTTAGGATTTCAACAGGAGTAAAACGAGGAGTGTTATCCCCCCTCCGATTATAATTGTAGTTTTTCTGGACTACAATGAAATCTGGTGCTGGAAAGGGTAATTGATGAAATTAATAATCAAACGGACAACCAGACTTTGATCACAGAGACTGATAAATCCTTTCAGTATTTCATCTTGATGAATAATACATCGAAGACTAAAGCAATAATGATCAAAATAATAAATAAAAAAAAGATTATATTAATGGGTTGAAAACAGAAGATAAATATTAGAATGAGAGATGTGGCAATAAAGCTGTCAAACCTTTTTAAATATCATGGGTTATGCTTTAGAGCGGAGAAATATCTTACACCTGGTAAATTTAATGGAGAACGGACCATATGGATCCAACTTTAAGAGATCGAATTATCCAAGGGGAGTGAAAGCAATAAATTTGTAGACATATTTAGATCAATCCTAACATATTGACGAGCGACATGGGAACTTAACACCAAAGAAAAGAGCAGAAAACCTGTATGAAGAATAAAAGTTCTTAGAGTAACAATTCTTAAGCTAAGAGTTAGAGTAACAAGAATGAATAAGTGGATAAAAGAATTAGTAAGAGGAAAAATAGAAGTAGAGATGCACATTGACATTTATAGAAAAGAGTCAATTTATTATTATTATTATTATTATTATTATTATTATTATTATTATATTATATTATTATTTTTATTTCATAATTAATATTATATAATATTATTCATTATTTTATTTTTTATTATTTATATTATTATTATTATATTATTATTATTATTATTAATTATTATTTTATTTTATATTATTTTTATTTTTTTATTATTATCATTATTATTATTATTACTGTCATTATATATTATTATTATTATTATTTTTTATTATTATTATTATTATTATTATTACTAATATTATTATTATTATTTAATAGTATTTATAATAGTTGTTGGAAAATTTCTTAATAAATTAAATAATAATAACTCTACCCTAAAAATACATTAAAATTTAATATCGCTTGGAATCACTAAAAAATTTATAAAAATGCGCTCCAAATAATCAGAAATCTTATTTGCATACATGAACGTTAGAAAGAAAATTGGTTTAATATTTCCAAAAAATGGAAAATGAAATATATATTCAGCTCAAACGGACTAGCGAAACAAATGCTATTAAAAAAAAAAAAAAGAAAAAGAAAAATTATTTAATAATTTTGATAATCTTTAATGTATTATTTTAAATATTAAATTCATTTATATTCGTAATTATAATTATATATATAATTATTATGGATTAAGTGCTTAGATTTTTATGGATACATTTTTTTACATGTCTGTATTTGCATATAATAAATATAATTGTATTTCTAGGAATTAAATTTAATTTCTATACATACTTTTTAGTAAATATTTATTCGCATATATATGATAAATATTAATATTTATAAATATTAAGAATGAGTTTTTGTAGAGATGCGCAATGATATTTTAAATATTTTTGGATCAATATATTGTAAATAATTTTTCCATACAAATCAACAATATATAAATTTTTAATAAAATTTCATTATAAAAATATACAATATACAAATATAAAAATTTATTTTAGAATTTTTAATAAAGTTTCATTATAAAACATTAAAAAATATATACATGATTCAAATTTACAATACACTGCAAAAACTGTCCCAACGAATTGTTGGGACAAGTCGCAACTGAAAAAAAAATGTTGTGACATTTTTGCTATTTGTCCCAAGGATTCGTTAGGACATCTTTGGCAGTGGTATATAAATTTTTAATAAAGTTTCGTTATAAAGATACCAAATATATGAAAAAAAATTTTAAGGAAAGTTTCATCATAAAATTTTCA
>SEYY01021231.1:5000-7500 GCA_009176605.1 Armadillidium nasatum | reverse complement strand
TAATAATAATAATAATAATAATAATAATAATAATAATAATAATAATAATAATAAGTATAATTAATAATAAAAGTAATAATAATAATAATAATAATAATAATAATAATAATAATAAATAATAATAATAATAATAATAATAATAATAATAATAATAATAAATAATAATAATAATTATAATAATAATAATAATTATAATAATAATAAATAATTTTTTTTTTTTTTTTTTTTAATTTTAATAATTAATAATAATAATAATAATAATAATAATAATAATAAATAATAATAATAATAATAATAATAATAATAATAATAATAATAATAATAATAATAATAATAATAATAATAATAATAATAATAATAATAATAATAAATAAAATAATAATATATAATAAAAAATAAAATAATAATAATAATAATAATAATAATAATAATAATAATAATAATAATAATAATAATAATAATAATAATAATAATAATAATAATAAATAATAATAATAATAATAATAATAATAATAATAATAATAATAATAATAATAATAATAATAATAATAATAATAATAATAATAATAATAATAATAATAATAATAAAAATAATAAGTACTTCATCCCCTACTATCCTACAATAGATTTTAACTTGATTAAAACGTTTTCTTTGTCTTTCAAAAAGTTGTTACATCTCTCCCTGAAAAACAATAAAAATAAAAAAAAAATAAAAAAAAAAAATTAACAATCTTGCAAATATAGATTTTAGAAATTTTTCAATATTTTGCGAGCAGAGCTTAATTCAATTCAAGCCCATTAAAAATTTTCCATTCACTTTCTAAAAACATACACACTTACATACCTACAAATACACACCCTACACACACACACACACACACACACACATTTATATATATATATATATATATATATATATATATATATATATATATATATATATATATATATATATATATATATATATATATATATATATATATATATATATATATAGTAGCCCCAGTAGGGGCTCCAAGCACCCTCCTATGGATTTAGATAGGTACCGAGTTGCTACAGTGATTCGAAGCAGAAGAGCTTGAAAACCGTTCTACTATGCCTTCTTTTTATTGGGGAGGCGGCGTACCTCGGTGGTAGAGCCTTCTGTACATTGTCTAACGGCGACGCTGTTGTCAATAGGTTCGAATCCTGGCCGTGCGGAATAATTTTTCCGATATGTCGATATATATACCGATACCGATATATATATATATATATATATATATATATATCGATATATATATATATATATATATATATATATATATATATATATATATATATATATATATATATATATATATATATATATATATATATATATGTAATACAACATTCAAAATACTAGATAAATATATAACACTAGATATTTTTGAAAACTCTCTAGAGAGCTTTCTATTTCTGTCTAGGGTTATCGGAATTAAGTTCCCTTGAGAGTAATAACTCCTGTAGAAGTACATTAAATTAAGTTAATTTGAAGTCTTCTTCATTGTCTTAAAAAAAAAAAAAAAAAAAAAATTTAAAGAAAAAAAAACATAAAATATTAAAACATTAAAATTTATATCCTTATCTTTATTTTCCGAGCAGGAAATACAGACAATCTGTTACGACATTTATACTGTTTCAGTGATACACAACACAAGGAGAAAGGCTTTTCTAACCATCAAGAATGAATAATATTTAAACAGCTTTTAATATTGCAAACTTTAAAATTAAGAACGGATGAAATATTTTAGTTTTATTGTTGGGATTAGATGGGAAGGTTTTGATGACTAATATACGAAAAAAGCTTTTTTAAAATATTTTTCTTTTATGTTAAAAATTCTTGCTGCTTCTCTTTGATAATAACACCACTAATGCTCCTCCTGTTGCTCCCACTGATAATAATAATCATAATAATAATAGTAATAATAATAATAATAATAATAATAATAATAATAATAATAATAATAATAATAACAATTATAACAATAATTACAATAATAATAGCAATAATGATACCAATAATAATAATAATAATAATAATAATAATAATAATAATAATAATAATAATAATAATAATAATAATAATAATAATAATAATAATAATAATAATAATAATATATAATAATAATAATAATAATAATAATAATAATCACAATTACAAATGGGATGAAGATACTAATAAAAAGAATGAAAGCAGCAGTATTAAAATACTATAAAACCATTGAGATTACTGGTTTTTAAAATAAAATTAATTCAGTAATAATAATACCAATAATAACTAATAATAATAATAATAATAATAATAATAATAATAATAATAATAATAATAATAATAATTTAAATAATATTAATAATTTAATAATATAATAATAAAATAATAAAAATAATAATATAATAATAATAATAAAATAATAAAAAAAATAATAATAATAATAATAATATTAATAATATAATAATAAAATAATAATAATAATAA
>SEYY01021230.1:40000-41432 GCA_009176605.1 Armadillidium nasatum | reverse complement strand
ATAATAATAATAATAATAATAATAATAATAATACTAGTAATAATAATTGAAATGACATTTTGAATAGAAGGATATACAAAATAATGCTTTAATCGACAGAAACAACATTAGTATATTACACAGAAATAAGAAAAAAACTGCTAATACTGTTAGAAATGAATGATAAACTTTAAGGGTAACATCTGGAAAATCCAAAAATGATCCTTATACAAACCTATTATAAGGATCATTTTTAAATATCTCAGTTGTACATGGTTGAGGGAAAATATAGTTCATGTATAATATATATATATATATATATATATATATATATATATATATATATATATATATATATATATATATATATATATATATATATATATATATATATATATATATATATATATATAATATATATATATATATATATATATATATATATATATATATATATATATATATATATATATATATATATATATATATATATATATATATATATATATATATATATATATATATATATATATATATATATATATATATATATATATATATATATATATATATATATATATATATATATATATATATATATATATATATATATATATATATATATATATATATATATATATATATATATATATATATATATATATATATATATATATATATATATATATATATATATATATATATATATATATATATATATATATATATATATATATATATATATATATATATATATATATATATATATATATATATATATATATATATATATATATATATATATATATATATATATATATATATATATATATATATATAAATATATATATATAATATATATATATATATATATATATATATATATATATAATATATATATATATATATATATAATATATATATATATATTATATATATAATAATATAATTTGGGTTTCTTCTCTTTGCTTACTATTGTCTAGGTTTTCTCTCAGATCGTTCCATTTCGGCAGTTGTAGATGGAGCGCCTCTTCCTCCTTCTGTCAACTGTGGTTGTTCCTCAGGGTTCTGTTTTATCTCCAACCTTATTCTTACTTTTCATTAACGATCTTCTCCACTGCACTTCTAACTCTGTTCACTCTTATGCTGATGATTCAACTCTGCATTCTTCTACTCATTCAAATCTGCTCCCTCTTTTGCTTCTAGAGTTGCTTCTCGTCTTCAACTTTCCAATTCTATTCTTGCCGATCTGGATGGGATTTCCCGGTGGGGTCATAGCAACCTTGTAAATTCAACTCCTTAAAAACTCAACTTCTTCACATCTCCCTCTCAAAAACACCTCCTAACTTTCCTTTCCTCTTCGATGGCTCTCCCGTCTCACCTGTAAATAACATTAACATTCTTGGTCTAAACATAAACAACAAACTCTTGGAAACCACATATCACAATGGTT
>SEYY01021230.1:22500-27500 GCA_009176605.1 Armadillidium nasatum | reverse complement strand
TTTTTTTTTTTTTTTTTTTTTTTTTTTTTTTTATATATTTCTGTCTTTTATCCCCTTGTTTATTAGTTCTACTCCATAAAATTTACAGAAAAAAGCTAAATATTATACAATAACATTTTTAGATTTTTCTAGAAGTTTAGATTATGAAAGGAGCCTTTTTAATACTATTTATTCATGGCAATTAATTCATGGCTTTAATTCATAGTTTTGGACATTTTAAGATGGTTTGTTTTCAAGGAAAGAATTTTATATCTTCAAAAATAACGTTAAAGTTTATAGACAATTTCCGTTATATTCTTTACGAAGAAATATATTACTGATTAAGAAAATAAAATTTATCTTTACCAAATTAGGGTTAACGAATTTGATATTTTGATTAACGGTGCCTACTTAAGAGCCTTTATAAATTAATAAGAGCACAAACCTGTCTGTTAATCTGATCTGAAGACCAGATCATCAAAAATATAGATAAAAGAATTCCAACTAAAGTGAGGGTAGATGTCAAAACATACGGATCACTATCCTTAATATTCGATGTCGTCATTTCAATAGTGATTTCAGAAATGAAGTAAAATAAATTGCCCATTAACACTAATGAAACAGGCTGACTGAAAAAAGAGTATGTAAGTTTTGTTACATTTTTGAGGAGTAATAACTTCTTTTTTAAGGACTTGATATCAAAGCAATTTTCCGAGTTATTCTTGTTCTTCGGGTATAGGAGCTTTAGAGTATTTTCTCCTTTCAAGGTGTCACAAATTGAAGATATATAATTAGCAATATGGATAAACGTATGCACTAAATTTGCAATGAAGATATGACTGTAGACTTGTGTAGGTATGGAAAGAGCAAGAGACGCAGATATTTCTTTTATAGTTACGAAACAACTTATTAGAAGAGAGCTGTTATATACAGTTAGAATCATGGTAGAGCAAAAGAGTAAAAAATTTACTTTAGTTTTTGCTGAATTCATTCTTCCACAATACAGAGCAACTTTAAGACAATTTCTTAAATCCCTTGCATGAATTCGAACATAAATTGAGAGATAGGATGACAGTGAAAGAAAAACAAAAGGACACAATTTTTTGTTTAATACTTCTAATATGGACAAGACATAAACTTTAGGCATTTCATTATTACTTTGTAAGTAGAAACAAAATACATAATTAATAAAACAGCTGATGATGATCACTAGCAAAAGGAAATAATACACTTCGTAGATAGTTTTAAACCAACGACGTCTCTTGGAATTAAATTTAACCTTACAAACTCCTGTCACAAACCCAAGAAGCAAAAAAAATCGTAAACCAAAATCGAAATTTCTTGTAATCAACTTTCCCTTCTCCATTGTTAATTCTGACTAGAACAAAAAGTTTTTATTTTACTTCTGTACATCATAACTCTTTGGCCAAATAATATATATTATTCAAATGTATTGATAAGCAACTGGTATTGATCAGCACTCCCTTTTATTTTTCTTACATATTTTATATATATTATATATATATATATATATATATATATATATATATATATATATATATATATATATATATATATATATATATATATATATATATATATATATATATATATATATATATATATATGAGTGGCCCTAAATTGTATTGGAGAATTTGAAGTGTAACATTTTCTACCTCCCAACTTTCAAAACTCTTCCATTCCATTTACAATTAGTCCTGGTAAAATTTTAGCTCAATCAAACATTATTAAAGAGCCACTAAAAGGGGGTGCAAATTCAGTTTTAAATTGCATTTACTTGTTTATTATGTAATACCGTCTCTATATTCTTTGCAGAGCAATTTTTCCTAAATAAAGTATAGAATAAAATTGAAAGAAAATTGAATTTATAATATGTTATATCAACTATTATTTACCTAAAACTAAATGTGTCAGAGGTATTGTATTGAATTGGAAACTATATTAGTGTTGTAAAAGATTCCAGAATTGACTTAGGGTTGCTATTTAAAACTCTGACTTCAGGCAACATTACATTTGTATTCGAGTCATTGACGTGATGCAGTGTGGTGTAGGCCCTTACATTTGGTGGATAGTTATAATAATAATAATAATAATAATAATAATAATAATAATAATAATAATAATAATAATAATAATAATAATAATAATAATAATAATAATAATAATAATAATAAATGTATTATTATTATTATTAAAAATATTAATAATAATAATAATAATAATAATAATAATAATAATAATAATAATAATAATAATAATAATAATAATAATAATTATGTTTTTGTATGTAATTTGTACTATGATGCCATCACCCTATTTAAGTGAAGATTACAATATAAGTCTCATCGGAAACATCAACAACCAAATTATTGGAGCAAAACTACCTTCCAATCGGCAAGTACTTAGCATCTTATTCTCCAATTTACGTGTAAGTAAATCAAACCTCAAAGAAAGTGCAACCCTAGTCGCAAAGAAGCTCTCATTTTTCGGGGAGAAGACTTGCATTTTCGCAAAACGCATAGATCACTGCGGTGGCAAAGTTATATCACTCTATGAAGAATTGACAGATTTACAAAAGAGGTTAAAAAGAGTATCTGAGGTGAAAACCAAAAAAACGTTCAACATTTGAGGACACATTGGATAATTTATTTGATGTTGCTACTGAAAATGCTTTGGATATCCTTTAAAGAATAAAGAGGATATTCGATTTTTATTATTGCATCGAAAGAAAGGACGACCAGGTTCCATGGTTGGCATTGATCTAAACAAACATCGCATGAAAAGGAAAAAAGGAAACGGAAAGAGCAGGAGATGGGGATACGTAAGAGGATCTACGAAGAAATGGAATCAAACATCATTGTACAGCTATCTCCATCATCGAATGAAAAATCAGAACCAGACACAAGGGATACACAGAGAGAAAGTGAATCAGTACTTCAATGAGAAGAGGTACATTGGATTTTTTATATTCCGTCAATCTGAAGCATTAAACAGATGCAAAATTAGCGATCGGAACGCGATTCACTTGTTAATGGCCGCAGCAGAGGCTTCAAATATGATACTACAAGCTTAATTATTAATCACACATCATTTCAGCATCGACGGAAGGAATTAAGGAAGCAGAGGCAGGCGGAAATTAAAGGACAGTTTAATCTAGAGGGGATGCAATGCGTTAGTCTTACACTGGAATAGCAAGCTTCTTCCCATTTTATATGGTGCGAAGAAAACTGATCGACTACCAATAATAATTACTTTTCCGGGCAAAGAACAATCATTAGGTATACCTGAGATTCCTGCAGCTACAGGAGAAGATCTAACTATAGCCATTTTTGGAGCAGTGCAAAATTGGGGCATAGAAGAAAATATGTGTCTTGTGTTTCGTGTTTCGATTGTGTTTCGATGCAACCGCAAGTAACACCGGAAGAATAAATGGTGCCTGTACAAACATTGAAAAAATGTTTGAAAGTGATTTACTCTATCTTCCGTGTAGACATCACATCTTCGAGATAGTCTTAAAAAGTATTTTGAAACAGTAATGAGAGCAACATCTGGAGTAGATGTAAATATATTTAAAAGATTTAAAGAAATTTGATCGACCTTAGACAGCACAAAATACCGTAGTGGGGTAGACGTTGTCACCTAGGATGTCCGTGGTGATATGATGGAATTTCTTGAAGATCAGTTACACATGAAATAGTACTGAGGTGTTTATCGGGAATTATTAGAATTAGCCGTGATGTTCCTTGGCGGCAGTCTCCGACGTGGGGTCTCATTTCTCATTCCTGGCAGTGTGAGCCACACTCGGTGGATGGCAAAGGCTATTTATGCCTTTAAAATATATTTATTCCAGGATCAATTCAACATGACCACACGCGAGAAAGATTCAATCAGAAGAATATGTGTCTTTCTTATCAGTCTTTATTTACGATGCTGGCTTTTGGCATCATCGGCCGTTAAAGCTCCATATCTCGATTTCAATTTTCTGCTGAACATAATTGAGTATAAAGAATTTGACGCAGTTATTAGTAATGCTGCCGTGAAGAAATTCGCAAACCATCTATGGTACATAGCACCGGAAACAGCGGCATTCTCCATCTTTGATGATGATGTTCTACTATACATTAAACAAAAAATGGCTACTAGAATGAAAACTATAGACGAGAATGATTATGACAACCGTATTGAAAGATACAATGTCAAAAATGGAGACCTCCATGGTTTAAAGATAAAATGTATTTCATACTTTATTAGAACTGATTCGAAAGCAATGTTCTCAATATTTAAAATTTATAGAAATTTTCTAAGCAACAATCCGTCTACTTGGGAAGAGGATGAGAATTTCTAATGTGGTATGGAACTATTGAAATGCATTATGGCTGTTAACGATGTAAGTGAGAGAGAGAGAGTTAAGCTAATTCAAGAATATCAGAACATTTTAAGCAAGGACGAAACATAGAAGCTGTGTACCGTGGCACAAAGGTAGATTTATGTACTATATATATACATATATATATATATATATATATATATATATATATATATATATATATATATATATATATATATATATATATATATATATATATATATATATATATATATATATATAAACGTTTATTTCATGAAATATGATTTAAACTTTTAATAACAGTATTTTTAATAACCATTTCCTCTTTTTGAAACAGTTTTCTAATTAAAATCCAATTTTTTCACAACAGAATGGTCGTAAATAATCAAAGGAAAACTTTCGTTAAAAAAAAAGGAAAAGAATTATAATGTTGACTAAATTCTATTCGGTCTTAAAGGGAGGAAATATTTAAAGTTAATTTCGTTTGAATCTGTCCTAAAAAATTTGAATGAAAATAATAAATTGTTTAGTTTTATTAAAAAAAATCTGATTACATTCCTTGTGAGAATTATTTTGACAGCAAATATTGTAACCCAAATCAAGTTTTTTTTTTTAAATTATTTAATAATTTCGTGTGCATGTTTTTAAAACA
>SEYY01021230.1:5000-15000 GCA_009176605.1 Armadillidium nasatum | reverse complement strand
ATATATATATATATATATATATATATATATATATATATATATATATATATATATATTATATATATATATATATATATATATATATATATATATATATATATATATATATATATATATATATATATATTATATATATATATATATATATATATATTATATATATATACATATTATATATATATATATAATATTATATATATATATATATATATATATATATATATATATATATATATATATATTATATATATATATATATATATATATTATATATACTATATTATACCGGCATATATATATATATATTATATATATAAATATATATATATATATATATATAATCAAATATATAATATATATTTGCGTTATATATATATATATATGATATATAATTTGAGTGTATCTGGATGTGTTAAATGGAAATTTGAAAATTTACTTACTGGTAGTAAATTATGACGTCCCATTACAAAGTACTTATAAAAACGAATCCTAGGAAAAGCTTCTAATATTAAACATATATTTTTAATCTGTAAGATATATATATATATAAGTATATATATATATATATATATATATATATATATATATATATATATATATATATATATTATATATATATATATATATATATATATATATATATTATATATATATATATATATATATATATATATATATATATATATATATATATATATATATATATATATATATATATATATATATATATATATATATATATATATATATATATATATATATATATATATATATATATATATATATATATATATATATATATATATATATATATATATATATATATATATATATATATATATATATATATTATATATATATATATATATAATTAATATATATATAATTATATAATATTTGAATATATATATATTTAAAATAAATTTAAAAATTTTGAAAATTTAAAAATATTTTAAAAAAAAAAAATAATTACGTGATAAAACATTTTTTATTTTTATTTTTGTTCCATTTTATTTTTTACCTCATTTCGGACTTCAGTTTCTAACGAGACAGCTTCCAAAATTTTAAATTGTTCCAATGCTTCCTCAACCTAAAATTATAAAGGAAAAATAATGAATAAATGATTTATAAATTAATAAATAAATAATAATAAATAAATTAATAATAATAATTATAAATGTTAAATAAGAATTGCAAAAAAACGATTTTCGTTGGTAATCTTGTAAGCATAATTTTTTTTTTTTTTTTTTATTTTTTTTTTAGTACATATTCATATTTAAAATTGCAAATATTAGTTATTTTGTATCATCCTATATGTAATACTATACTAGACATATATACCATTATATACTACTAGACATATATTACTTGAAATATACTACACTATATACTAATAGACATATCTTCTACTTATACACAGACAATTTTTTTTGACGCTTCTTGTATCAAAGCCATAGCTACTGAAATATCTATTATTTAATTTTCTTTCTTAGGCAACCTAATAATAGTAATAATAATAATAATAATAATAATAATAATAATAATAATAATAATAATAATAATAATAATAATAATTAATAATAATAATAATAATAATAATAATAATAATAATAATAATAATAATAATAATAATAATAATAATAATTACTGCAATAGTAGTGATAATATTAATTTTAATAAAATAATAATAATGGTAATGATAACTGTAATTGCAATAATAATCATCATTGACAATATCATTTAAATGATACTGAAAGTAATTGTGATATTCTTTTACCTTCACTTGAACTAAATCACTTGTATGTAATACAAGCAGAACTTTGAAGGTAGCTTCGATGATCAATAACAACCTCACTAAATCAAACTCGGAGTTTATCACATATCCTGTTACTGCACTTATTATAAATAGGGTATCGCCAACGTAAAAACAAGAGAGAGGTATGTTGTAACCTTCGAAGATCTTTTTATCAAATGAATGAAGAAACAGTAATTTTCTTTTTAGTATTTTCCATTGACTTATGTCTCCGATAATCTTATGATTTTTTAAATGATTTCCAGTAGTAAGTTGTAAGGATTCAAATCGATGAACAAATCTTTGCAGTTCAATTGATAAGTATTTTAAGTGGTAATATGATAGACAGTTATTGTTATGCAATAGTAACGAAAGCACTTTGATCATTAAGATATATAATATACTTTTGAATCGATAATTCCATCATTAGCCCTTCGAAACATTACAATGCTATGATAGAGCCAAGGTAACTATTGCAAAAGACAAAAGAGTACCAGGGTTAAAAATCTCAGCTTCAATTTCACTTACTGTCAATTTCTTTCCATTTCTTTGAAATTTTTTCCGAAATTTGGAAAATTGAATTTCTATATTTGAGAGAGGGTGAAATATTAAGAAACCGTAAAAAACAACGAGAGGAAATAATCCATCCAAGACTAAGAAAAGTAAATAATGTCGATATGAAAGTTGAGGGTTCTGAGCCAGTGAAAAAACTTTGATGGATGACCAACGGCAAATATAAGATCAATAATGAAAATCGAAATACAGTAAATATATTCATGTATAGAGTAGATACCAACACTTTCCAGCTATATTTTTTGGTTTGGTACCAAAAAGGAAGGAATCCCATTATTCTAATAATGCTGGAAGGTAATACCTGAAAGCTCGCATTGCATACGAAAAAAAAAAAAAAAAAGTTCTAAGAAGAAAAAAAATTTACATGTCCACGTTAACAAAGGGACTCCCAGTGAACTCCTTTGGCTTATACTTAGGAGAGTTTATTGACTAGTAAGGAAGAAAGAAAGAAAGAGAGAGAGAGAGAGAGAGAGAGAGAGAGAGAGAGAGAGAGAGAGAGAGAGAGAGAGAGATGAATAATAAATGAACTATTGAATGAATTTTCAAATAAATGTAATTAATCTATTGGTTACAAAGAATTAAGCTATATATATATATATATATATATATATATATATATATATATATATATATATATATATATATATATATATATATATATATATATATATATATATATATATATATATATATATATGGGGACGTATATATTTAATTTACCATGGTATTAATTCTGCTCCCATAAGAGTGGTAGCTCGGAGTCTATAGTCTGCATGCCAGAGGTGATTCTCTTTGGCATGAGAGTTTACATTTACTAATAAATATTGACTTAACTCTACTTGTTCTGCCTGTAGGAATTATATCATCTTTAAACTTTAGAAACTCAAGCTTCTAAACTCAAGACACAAAATCTGTATTTCGATACACTAAAATCTCTTTTCTCCAAAGAAAATCAGGAATGTTTCTGGTTCCCTTATCTCACGTACTTCTCTGGGATTTTGCTAAAATGTCAGCTCTAACATAGCCTCCTCCGCTATCCATCTTGTATTTTCTGACGGCAGTGTTGCTATTTTACCTTCTACTAAAGCTAAAATATTCGTTCGAAGTTTGCATAAAATTTCTCTTAAGATGATTCCAAATCCTCATACTCTGTCTCCCACATGTTAATTTATTCTTTAAAAAGTTATCACTTCTAAAGATATTATTTCTGTTCTCTCTGTAAACTAAAAACTAACAGACGTAAAGTCCTAACTGTACTCATATTACGGTTTGGAAAACTTTGGTTTCTGAGCTTGCACCTTATCTTAATAAACTGTTTTTTCTCTGTTAAATAATACCACCTTATTAGTTGTAAATGTTACTTATAATTTTAGAGCATTCCATTTGACCTTTTAAAAATTAGCTAAACCTTGTTTACAAATATAATTTCTACATCTTGCACAATTCATGATATATATATATATATATATATATATATATATATATATATATATATATATATATATATATATATATATATATATATATATATATATATATATATATATTAGAGTATTTTAGTCTACTAAAACTCTCATAGACTATTTCTATATAGAAAATTAATGTCTGCTATTGGACTCGAACCAGCGACCTTTAAGACGGTAGTCTTATGAGTTATCCACTAGGCCACGGCGATACAAAAGGAAGTCATTCGGAACTTGCTCACAACATACCGTTGCAACGTCAAGTCCCAAAGAACTTCCCCGACCACAAATCGGGCAAAGTGTAACGAGGTCAAAGGTTGAATCCATTATTCGCAGACAGTTATATAATAGAGTATTTTAGTCTGCTAAAACTCTCACAGACTATTTCTATATAGAAAGTTAATGTCTTCTATTGGACTCGAACCAGCGACCTTTAAGATGGTAATCTTATGCGTTATCCACTAGGCCACAGCGAAACAAAAGGGAATTATTCGGAACTTGCTCACAACATACCGTTTGCAACGTCAAATTCTCAAAGAACTTCCCAAACTGTGAGAGTTTTAGCAGACTAAAATACTCTATTATATAATTGTCTGCGAATAATGGATTTGACCTTTGACCTCGTTGCCCTTTGCAGAGTTGCGGTGGGGGAAGTTCTTTGGGATTTGACGTTGCAACGGTATGTTGTGAGCAAGTTCCGAATGATTTCCTTTTGTATCGCCGTGGCCTAGTGGATAATTCATAAGACTACCATCTTAAAGGTCGATGGTTCGAGTCCAATAGCAGACATTATATTATATATATATATATATATATATATATATATATATATATATATATATATATATATATATATATATATATATATATATATATATATATATATTGTGATTGTTAATATTTTTAATCATTATAATTACTCCTTATCGATTTACCTTCAAATAAAAATTTTAGTCAGTACTTTTAATCAATTGTTTCATAATTTACTTCAAGGAAAGACGCATTCAGTCCATTTGAAATCTTTGGATTAAAAAAGTATTTTAAGATGAAGAAAAAGAATTTTTCCTTTGGGATTGAGGGTTTTCTTGCTCTTGGGCTGTTTTAACGGGATAACTAAATTTAAAATATCGAAATCAAGAAAGCAATGGGTTAAAACATTGTACAATTTGTGCTATTTCCTTTTTCCCATAATTATTAGTTGCTTATTCATCATAAATACTTTTAGTCTTTTCAGTACTTACATCAGCATTTTATCAGATGTTGATATATTTGTGGTAATATCTTTATTTTCCGGTATTGGAAGATCATTAATTTGGCATTCATCGTCTGCTTTTCTTTCGCTTCACACCAGACTTCGTTTCAAAGATCTCGATTCAGGAATCAAAATGCTTTATGACTACGCTAAGAGGCTTTCCGAAATATAGAAAAGAGAACTACTGGTATCTGTTTATCTTCGTTATATTATTTAATTTACAATACATTTTACGTTATCTACATTAATTCATTTAGTTCATTTTCAACGGTATCTGAGGTATCATCAATGATAGTGATTTATTTGGGAAATAACACTTTGGTTAATTTTCATATTATATATAACTATATCATACTCGAGCTTTCATCATTTTTCGATTATTCGAAAAAGTTGATATTATTTCAAATAGAAAAAAGGGAATCATTAATTTTTACTTCTGAAAATAACAGTATTATAAATGAAGATAATTATATGAAAGACCTTGGAAAAAGAGTTTTTAAACTTCACAAAATAACGAAGAAGTTTTTCTCCTATTTTGAATTACCGATTTCCATTGCTTTCATTAACACTGTATTTTATATTCTTTGTGAAGTTACAAGAATTGGAACGGCGAGTATTAATACTATAAAATTGAAAGTACTATTGCCAAGTTTGCCTTCTCTTGCTAATGATATTTCATTTCTTGTGATGACACTTTGGATGCCTGATACCTTATCTAAAAATATATATATATATATATATATATATATATATATATATATATATATATATATATATATATATATATATATATATATATATATATATATATATATATATATATATATATATATATATATATATATATATATGAATTCATGCTTGGACCGCCAATGCATGTTGGATTAGCAAGTATTGCATTAGCACAAACTTGTATAATAAATCCGATATATCGGCTTTAAAAATATCATTGAAATGTTTTCGATACTATCGTAAAAAATATCGAAATCGATATATATAAGAACTCATTCGTCATGGCTAACGACAACGCTGCTGTCAGTGGTTTAATTCCTGGTGCGGATGGAATTTTTCTTCGCCATATATATATATATATATATATATATATATATACATATATATATATATATATATATATATATATATATATATATATATATATATATATATATATATATATATATATATATATATATATATATATATATATATATATATATATATATATATATATATATATATATATATATATATATATATATATATATATATATATATATATATATATATATATATATATATATATATATATATATATATATATATATATATATATATATATATATATATATATATATATATATATATATATATATATATATATATATATATATATATATATATATATATATATATATATATATATATATATATATATATATATATATATATATATATATATATATATATATATATATATATATATATATATATATATATATATATATATATATATATATATATATATATATATATATATATATATATATATATATATATATATATATATATATATATATATATATATATATATATATATATATATATATATATATATATATATATATATATATATATATATATATATATATATATATATATATATATATATATATATATATATATATATATATATATATATATATATATATATATATATATATATATATATATATATATATATATATATATATATATATATATATATATATATATATATATATATATATATATATATATATATTGTGAATTGACATTATTAATCATTATAATTGCTCCTTATCGATTTACCTTCAAATAAAAATATCAATCAGTACTTTTAATCTTGGTTTATAGTTTACTTCAAGGAAAGACTCACTCAGTCCATTTGAAATCTTTAGTTAAACAAGTGTGTTAAGATGAAGAAAATGAATTTTCCGTTTGGATTGAGAATTTTCTTGCTCTTGGGCTGTTTTAACGGGATATTTAAACTTAAAATATCGAAATCTAGAAAGCAATGGGTTAAAACATTGTACAATTTGCACTATTTCCTTTTTCCCATAATTATTAGTAGTTTATTCATAATAAATACTTTTAGTTTTATCAGTACTTATATCCGCATTTTATCAGATGCTGATATATTTGTGGATATTAACTGTATTTTCCAATATTGGAGGTTCTTTCATTTGGCATTTATCGTCTACTTTTCTTTCGCTTTACACAAGACTTCGTTTCAAAGATCTCGATTCAGGAATCAAAATGCTTTATGACTACGCTAAGAGGCTTCCGAAATATAGAAAAGAGAACTACTGTTATCTGCTTATCTTCGTTATATATTTAATTTACAATACATTTTTCGTTATCTACATTAATTCATTTAGTTCATTTTCAACGGTACCAGAAGTTTCATCAATGATAATGAATTATATGGGAAATTGCACTTTGGTAAATTTTTATTTTATATATTACTGTATCATACTTGAGCTTTCTTTATTTTTCGATTACTCGAAAAAGTTAATATTATTTCAAATAGAAAAAAGAGAATCATTAATTTTTACTTCTGAAAATAACAGTATAATAAATGAAGATAATTATATTAAAGACCTTGTAAAAAGAGTTTTTGAACTTCACAAAATAACGAATAAGCTTTTTTCCTATTTTGAATTACCGATTTCCTATTGGCTTTCATTAACACTGTATTTTATATTCTTTGTGAAGTTACAAGAATTGGAACGGCGAGTATTAATACTGTAAAATTGAAAGTACAGTTACCAAGTTTGCCTTCTCTCGCTAATGATACTTCATTTCTTGTGATAACACTTTGGATGACAGATATCTTACCTAAAAAGGTATATATATATATATATATATATATATATTATATATATATATATATATATATATATATATATATATATATATATATATATATATATATATATATATATATATATATATATATATATATATATATATATATATATATATATATATATATATATATATATATATATATATATATATATATATATATATATATATATATATATATATATATATATATATATATATATATAATATATATATATATATATATATATATATATATATATATATATATATATATATATATATATATATATATATATATATATATATATATATATATATATATATATATATATATATATATATATATATATATATATATATATATATATATATATATATATATATATATATATATATATATATATATATATATATATATATATATATATATATAGTCAGACTTCGGTTTAAACTAGTTACATATTTAAAAAACTACTGAACGTACGTAAAAAAGGATTATATTTTTAGAATCCTTGTCGAATTTAAGGTAGGAAAAGTGTAAAATATTTGCAAATAAATTAAAAAAAAAAAAAAACATGATTGTGTACGATAAGCGATGAACTAACAAACCTAATTCGACTTTATGTAACCTGAACTACCGAAGATGGCCACCGTATACTGGCCTAACTGATGTATTACACCATATATATATATATATATATATATATATATATATATATATATATATATATATATATATATATATATATATATATATATATATATATATATATATATATATATACATATATATATATATTTAACATCTTTTGCAATTTTGTTAGCCATTAGAGAAATTTTAGTTATTCAAATTTCGGAAAATTTATTTTAAAAAAATTGACTTTGCCAGACTTACGATTCTTTCCACCTTTATAAAAAAGTAAACTTTACTTTTATAAACTTTATTATTATAAGAATTTATTTTTTATTTCCCAATGTTTCTTACCTAAGATTCGACAAGGATTCTAAAAATATAATCCTTTTTTACGTACGTTCAGTAGTTTTTTAAATATGTAACTAGTTTAAACCGGTCTGGCCTATATATATATATATATATATATATATATATATATATATATATATATATATATATATATATATATATATATATATATATATATATATATATATATATATATATATATATATATATATATATATAATTAAGTCTGACTGTTGTCGAGAGTGGATGTGCTTGGAAACGGATGTTAAGAAAATAATTTAGGAACATCATAAGTAAGAGAGAAGAGAGGAGAAGTGAAGAGAGGAAGAGAGAAGAGAAGAAAAGAAAAAGGATGGTTACCTGATCTAAAGCTTCGAGATCATATTGCTAAGATTGCATAGTTTGTTTAGAGGATTTTGCTTTGAGAATGGTATTGAACAAAGTTAATAAAAGGAAAATTTTGATTTTCGATAAAATATTCAGTATTTTTTGAAAGAAAATTTTAAAGAAATTTAATACAATTATTTTTTATAATTTGTGTTGAAGCCAAACATCTTTCGATATAACATACTTTCGACAGTTAAATTAAAAATTAAAAATTAAAAGAAAAAAAATAAGTTTGGGTATAGTTAACTTTTGGTCGATAAAGGATTGTGGCTATTTCGAAGCAGTCAGGGCAAATGAAGAATTGTTCTTCGCATTTTTATACAAGCTGAAAACCCTTTATAGCCAGTTTTTCCGTCTTCTCACATACGGTTACAGGATTATGAATAATTTCTGCAGCCGACGCCACCCTGCATCATAAGGAATATGGTGTAGTATATATATATATATATATATATATATATATATATATATATATATATATATATATATATATATATATATATATATATATATATATATATATATATATATATATATATATATATATATATATATATATATATATATATATATATATATATATATATATATATATATATATATATATATATATATATATATATATAATATATATATATATATATATATATATATATATATAT
>SEYY01021230.1:0-2500 GCA_009176605.1 Armadillidium nasatum | reverse complement strand
AAAACGTAAGAAATAAATAGAACAGTTTCAATGGTTTTATCAAGTTCTTGTTTTTAATAACTTAAAATTTTTTCAAATGTCTTCTTATCTCTTACAAAGAGACAAGTTTTTCATTATTATTATTATTATTATTATTATTATTATTATTATTATTATTATTATTATTATTATTATTATTATTATTATTATTTATTATTATTATTATTATTATTATTATTATTATTATTATCATTATTATTATTATTATTATTATTATTATTATTATTATTATTATAAAACGAAATCTCACTAGTATTAGCGATCCTCTACAATACTTCACTTGAATTAGGCCACTTTCCAGAAGAACTGAAGATAGCAAGAGTTACTCCCGTTCCTAAATCAGTAGACAACTTTAGTTCCTAATAACTTCCGTCCGATCTCTATCCTGCATATAATTAGTAAATTACTCGAGAAATTGGTACATACAGAACTTACAAATTATCTTTTACGAAAGAATCTTTCACAGACACACTTTGGATTTATAAAAAATCGTAGTACAGAAGATGCGCTAACTCTCCTTACAGAAAATACATATACAGCACTAAACGATAAACAAACATGCATACTATTACTATTAGACTTCTCAAAAGCATTTTATGTCGTTCTGCACAACTTACTCCTACAAAAATTGGATAGGGTTGGCGTTTCAAAAGACTCCATAAACTGGTTCCAGTCATTTTTATCTGGTATAAACAATACGTGAAGTTAGGAGGTGTCTCATCCTCACTCGCTCCAATTTCTCAAGTGCCTCAAGGATCTTTTTTGGGTCCACTATTCTTTAATATATACACTAATGACTTCCAAAATTGTCATAATTCTTTACATTCACAATACGCTGATGATACCTCAATTCTAATAACAGACCGTAATGTAGATGCACTAAACACAAAAACAAATAATGTATTAGAAAATATTGTAACATGGGTAGAGGCAAACAGGATTTCCCTTAACCTACAAAAAAACAATACTTAATAATGGCAAACGTTAAAACTCCTATTAAGTTAAATGTCATGGCGAAAGATTCAACCATAAATACAACTACATCCAAAATTATTTGGAGTTATTTTCGATGAGAAACTTTCCTTCAAAAACCACATAAATAGTCTTATTAGCAAACTTGCGTATGCTACTTATGCATTCCTAAAGATAAGAAACATTATTCCAAAATATGTACTAAAACACCTAAATTACAGCCTTGTTTACCCTCACCTACTATATAATCTACCAGTATGGGGATGTGCAAGTGTATATCTGCTACAACCCTTAATAAAGCTACATAAAAAAATAATATAGTATAATATCTGGATCGCGCAATTACTATGAACATACAAGCCCACTTTTCAAATAATTATCCATACTCAAACTACAAGATATGATCACTCTTTCAATGACTACGCAAATTTTCAAAATCATAAACGAAATGTCAAATAAATTACTGTCAAATTTAATATTGCATAACCAAAACGTAAGAAGACTAAATTTGCGCAGCACACGCTCACATACACTAAGTAAAACAAAGTACACATTAACCAAATCTCTGAGAGCTATATCATATAATGGCATTGAAAAATAGAATGATCTTCCAAAACACATTCACGAATTAGCAACACTTCCCATATTTCGTAAACATGTCAAAAATCACTTGCTATTAAAATACTAAAATACCCGACCTAACCACTTAGCTCCACACTAACTCAAAATCACAATTTGTCTTATTCACTATTTATAGTAACAATTTTAACGTATTATTACGGTTCTTATTATTATAAATATTATTAATTATTATTTTTTAAATTAATATTAATTTTATTATTGAATTTATTATTATTAGTTATTTTTATTATTATTATTATTATTGTTCTGATTATTATTGTTATTACTGTTATTATTACTATTTTTGTTATTATTATTATTATTATTATTATTATTATTATTATTATTATTATTATTATTATTATTATTATTAATATTTTTTATTATTAGTCTTATTAATATTTATATTTATTATTATTTTTGTTATTCTTATTATTAGTTATTATTATTATTATTATTATTATTATTATTATTATTATTATTATTATTATTATTATTATTATTATAATCATTATTATTATCCTTATCGCTGTAATAATTATTAGCCTACAGTTATCTCAGTATTATAATTGTTAATAGTAGTAGTAGTTTTTTTTTTACTGTATTATAAAATTAATTATTAAAGAATTTACAATATTAAAAATTTGGAATATTATATTATGTATATTATCTTATATAATTTTAATGTGCTCAAAGGACGAATTCGTCTCCCCAGAAACCCATTTCAGTTTAGTATCAAAACATGTAAAGTACGCAATATTTGTAATGTAAATTTGTAACTGAAAAAATAAATTAAAGATTATTATTATTATTATTATTATTATTATTATTATTATTATTATTATTATTATATTATTATTATTATTAT
>SEYY01021229.1:105000-107752 GCA_009176605.1 Armadillidium nasatum | reverse complement strand
ATCACGTCTGGTGGGAAAATGTCAAGAGTCAACCAGTTTCCATCAGAGTTGGGAAAACATCGGAAATATGGTGAAGTTAAAGGCCGACATGTTTCGATATACGGCGTTTAACAGTGTGTAAGTTAAAGAAAATGGGTGAAACAGCCAAAGGAGTGCGTTCCAGACTTAATCAGTAGAGTATGTGTAAGATTGAGCATAGCGGTTAAGTCTGGGGTCAGAGAGTTGGACAGAGAAAGGATAAGACTGTGTAGAAAGACGAGTCGAATAAGCAATTCTCAATGGAGGAGGTATGCGACGTGAGATTGCAGAAGAGAAGTGTCCATTGTAATAGCGATATTATAGAGAGACTGACGCAATAATTCGACGGGCCAAAAGAGACTGGAGAAAATTAATGAGAGCGGAAGAGTTGATAAGACGAAAAGTCCTAGACTCCAATTTTCAAGGTATATATATATATATATATATAATATATATAATAATATATATAATATATATATATATATATATATATAATATTTTTTATGCACTGAAGCTTGCTTCTCAGGACGATCTTAGAAAATTGTTTCCAGGAATCTGTGTGAATTCGACCCAGACTCTTCGATCCCTTTTCTATCACTCTAACGTCTGAAACACAGTAGCTATTTATATAATATATATATATATATATATATATATATATATATATATATATATATATATATATATATATATATATATATGGTGTGTATGTTTGTGTCTGTGTGTCTGTGTGTTTGTGTGTGTGTATAACCTGATTTCAAATAAAAAATTCATTTGTAACGTCTTTTTTCTTTCGCTATTAAAATCCATTATTTATAAATAAAAAAAAAAAATTCCTGAAAATTTTACCTACTTCTATTATCTCCAAAAAGAAAAAGAAAAAAACTCTTTAAAACATAACTGCTCTTGAAAATAGTAGTTTAAATTTAGAACCATAAGGGTAATTTAGCGAGGGTATTGTATTCCTAAATTACCTTATAGAAATCTTGAATCTCTCGTATAATAGGTTGAGAATTACCCTTAATACTTGTATATATAATTACGAAGAGAAATGACTGTGCAACTATCAATTCACATTTAAATGAATAACAAATTTGCAACTCAAAGACTTCCATTATGTATACAATCCCGTCTGGAGGTCCCAAAATACACGAAGGGAATTTGAAGACGGAGATTACAATGAAGATTTCTACAAGGGCAGGTTTTAGGATTTTGTGTTTATTTGTTTTTTTTTTTTTGTTTTTTTTTGGAGTATTTGATATTAGTGTACTCTAATATTAAAAACTCCAAAAACAAATAGACACAAAATCATAATACCTAAATGTATCAGTGATGAATTAAAGCTTATATGTTGAGTTTGTTGAATTAGAAAATAAAGGAGGGTTTTTGAATACTGTCCATAAAATTAGTGTGCTGAATGTTTCAGTTGAGTTTACTGAATTAAAAGATAAGGGAGGGTTTTTAAATATATTGTCCATAATATTAGTGTACTAATGTATCAGCTGAGTTTACTGAATTAAAAGATAAGGGAGGGTTTTTTGAATACTCTGTCCATAATATTAGTGTACTAAATGTATCAGTTATGAATTAAATCGTATATGTTGAGTTTATTGAATTATAAATTAAGGGAGGGTTTTTGGATATTATGTTTATTTGTTATTAATGTACTAAATGTATCAGTGATAAAGTTGATATATTTATGTGCTAAAGTTAATGTATTAAATAATAAAGGAAGGTTTAATGAGAATCAAGAGTCTAAAACATATGAGTAGAATAGTTTGTTAATAGTTTTCTTTTTTTTTTGGTTTTTAAAAAAAAAAAAGATTTTGACGAAAAAGTAAGCAGGTAAATATTTTTCTCCTGTTACTAAGATTTATTTTCATTATTTACCATCATTATTTATTTAGATGTAATAAGATTTATTTAAGCTTATTTAACCTAACCTTATCTAAAACAAAGTAAAACAGAAATGAACAAATTTTGTTTCTTTATTTACAATTTCAAAAAAAAAAAAAAAAAAATTTAATTAAAGACAAATTTGCACTTCTAGTAAATATTTCTGTTTCTTTATAAATCTTTTTTTTTTTTTATTTATATATTTGTTTATTTATTCGGCTTAAAATGGTAAAGTATAAAATAAATAAAATGTTTTCACGCTTTTTTTCTTTCTTTTAATTCCATTTTTTTCAATTGCACTTGAGTGCTGTATTTGCTCTTTATTATTTACCTGAATTGAATATTATTTTACCTTTGAGAAAAGGAAAATATAAATATAAAGAATAGCTAAATATTCTTCACCTGAAGTGAAATAATAATAATAATAATAATAATAATAATAATAATAATAATAATAATAATAATAATAATAATAATAATAATAATAATAATAATAAATAATAATAATAATAATAATAATAATAATAATAATAATAATAATAATAATAATAATAATAATAATAATAATAATAATAATAATAATAATAATAAAAATAATAATAATAATAATAATGATAATAATAATAATAATAATAATAATAATAGTAATAATAATAATAATAACAGTAATAGAAATAATATTTTTTATTTGTTATTTTTTTTATTTCCACAAAATTCGAATCCTAAAGGAATTAACAGTGTTGGTTCCTTAAAATTTTTATTGTGGGAAGAAGTTGGGAAAAACAACCTAATTTGTTTTAAATGTGATTCCCATTCATCATAACCCAGGGGGAAATCA
>SEYY01021229.1:92500-95000 GCA_009176605.1 Armadillidium nasatum | reverse complement strand
TCATTCTTTGAGGGGACCTTGAGAAAAAATTTGGTATTCCAGACAAGCTGTTGAAAAATACTCGAACATTAGTATTTTGTGACGTCGCTTGTTCCAATAATAAGTTTAATTGATGCGCATAACAATGAACAAAGTGAGCATTACTATATGCTTCCTTTATTCTGCTTTGCACGCCTTTGTTTACTCCACTGAGAGCGGCTGCACCATCATAGGTTTGAGCAATAAGCTTGTGAGGACTTTCTCCAATCAGAATTTGAAGTTCTCGAAGTAGTATACTTGATAATGCCTCTGCTGTTTGATTGACAGGATTAAAAAATCCCCAAAATCTCTCCACAGGTTTCCCTTGGTGTTCATATCTTAAAACAATTACCATCTGAGTTTTATCGTGAATATCAGTTGTCTCATCACACATAACTGCCAAATACTCTGCTTGCTTTACTTCTTCTTTGATCTTATTTTTGCATATTACTAGCATAGATTCTAAAAGCTCGTTTTGTATAGATTTAGAAGTTCCTTTAAAAGTAATTGAGCTATTCAAGTGAGCCTTAAAACTGGAGTCCAGTTCACAAGTAAAATCTACTAAACCTCTAAATACTCCTGAATTTTCAGAAGCCTGAGTTTCATCATGACCTCTAAGGGGGAGTTCATATTTTCCACAAAATTTTATACAGTTGATAATTTTTGATAAAGCATCCCTATTTTTTCTAATTTCTTTATTTTGCTGTGCAATTGAGAGTTTATATGCATTATCCAATTGAGTGGCAATATTCACTTTGCCCATCATATGTAAATCAATCATATTATTTTTATGTTTGATCGAATTCTGATGTTTCCTAATTTTGTCTTGTAAATGCTTCAAGTCAATAACACCACCTCTAGTCCATACTGGATCACCGCCAAACAATATGCACGGGAAACAGAACAATGCATTTTTCTCATCACAGCCGCAAATCCAATTACATTTTTCATACACACTACTATGAAAATGACGTGTGAATGTTTTTATTATTATTATTATTATTTTATTTTGCTTAGAACTACTCTGTTCAATAGATAAAATTGGAGTAGGCCTCCCTTTTTCTTTAATATTTATTTTCTCATTGATTGTTAACTGAGAAAATTTTATGTCTTGTAAATATTTAACAGAATTATATATATAATATATATATATATATATATATATATATATATATATATATATATATATATATATATATATATATATATATATATATATATATATATATATATATATATATATGGTCAGACTTTGGTTTGAGCCAGCTACATTTTTAAAAAACTACTGAACGTACGTAAAAAAGGATTATATTTTTAGAATCCTTGTCGAATTTCAGGTAGGAAAAGTGTAAAATATTTGCAAATAAATAAATAAAAAAAACATGATTGTGTACGATAAGCGATGAACTAACAAACCTAATACAAATTTATGTAACCTGAATTTATGTAGCTGGCTCAAACCGGTCTGGCTATATATATATATATATATATATATATATATATATATATATATATATATATATATATATATATATATATATATATATATATATATATATGAGTCACCAAATGAAGAGATTTATTAGAGGCCAAGTGGTGCTCGTTGAGTAAAATGGATTTCTTGCTTATGTATATTATTGTTGATCTCTTCAAAGATTATTAAAAATTTTCTTGCTTAAGTTGTATGATGAAATTGTGAAACCATTACAAGCGCAAGACTATGAGGGAGACGGAGGAGGTAGACAATGGTACGGACTCGTCTCCAACCAGCTTACAATTGAATGGCTTTGTGTTAAATCTTTTATTTTATATTAAATTTTATTATTATTTTTTTTTTTTTTTTTTTTTTTTATTTTTTTTTTTTTTAAATAATTGCATATATATATATATATATATATATATATATATATATATATATATATATATATATATATATATATATATATATATATATATATATATCGAACAAAAAAAACAATAAATCCTTTAAATTTTTCTTTCACAAGAAAAAAAAAACACAACTTCACTTAACATGATACTATAAAAGACTGTTTTATTTGGTCTGTTTATATTATTTATGAACTGTACGTAAAAGGACAGATCTGGCAACATTCAAGTATTTTCAATATTCGAAACTGATCTCCAAGTTGCCAAAAAAATATCGGAAGACAAACTAGCTACTTCATAAAAACTGCTATTGAAATTTGGCATTCTTTTTTTGGTAAGTTGCCACATCTGTCTTATTATTTAAAAACTAACAAGTTGGCCTAATTAAGGACTCCGATTTTAGAGCCCATATTTTATATAATTGCGATGTGTGAAAAAAATATCGTACCCCAAAATTTGCAGTTGCAAAATGCATTTAATCCTTATTTTCTTTATTAATTTATACTTTTTATGTGTAAAGTTGTTAAAAAATGAATTTAAATCACTTTTCTCTGACAAAAATTTCATATTTATATCAAAATCCTACGCCTGGTAT
>SEYY01021229.1:80000-85000 GCA_009176605.1 Armadillidium nasatum | reverse complement strand
ACTTAACTCTCTCTCTAACACTCTAGTTCCCTCTCTCTTCCTTTCTATTACTCTCTATCTCTCTCGGATGCTTCCTCCTCTCACTATGACAATCTTTAACATCTCAAATACGCTTTCTCTTTTTGATCTCATTATATTATTAATACTATCGAGAATTAAAAAAAATTCATGTTTTTGCATTTTAATATAAAAAAAACTGCGTTTTGCAATCGGTTTTATACAAAGTGAATTCATTAAATTTAAAAAAAAAAAACAAACTAAATAGTTCCACAGAGAATAATTAAAACCCCTTTTTTTTGTTTTTAATGTTCATTGCAAAATTAACTTGAAAAGAAAAAAAAAAATTTTTTATTTTTATTTTTATTTTTATTTTTTTTAATTTTGGGAATTGAAGTTTCGTGGTTTAAATACATTTAACATGAGACATAAAATTTATAGTTTTAAATTGATGAGATAATTAGTTATAGTAAGATTAATAGTAATAATAATAATTGAAAGTATTAATTATTTCTATTATTGATAATAATTATTTTATTATTATTATTATTATTATTATTATTATTATTATTATTAAAGTATTAATTATTATTATTATTATTGATAATTATTATTATTTGGTATTATTATTATTATTATTATTATTATTATTATTATTATTATTATTATTATTATTTTCATCATTATTATTATTGTATTTTTTTATTATAATTATTATTGATATTAAAACTGTTATTAAGTTATTATAATTATTATTATATTTCTCCATTATTATCAATCCTCAACAATACTTTGCTTAAGTTAGGCCACTTTCCAGAGAACTGAAAATAGCAAGAGTTACCCCCACCCCTCCCCCCATTCCTAATACCGTTGACTCATCAGTTCCCAATAATTTCCGTCCTATCTCTATCCTACATACAACTGGCAAAATATCCGAGAAATTGGTGCCAACACAATTTACAAATTTCCTTTACCAGAATGAACTCCTTTCACAGAGTCAATTTGAATTTACAAAAAATCGTAGTACAGAATATGCGCTAACACTCCTTCCTAAAAATATATACAGAGCACTAAACGATGAGCACACATGCATACTATTAGTGCATAGATTTTTCAAAAGAATTTGATATTGTTCCGCACAACTTACTCCCACATAAATTGGATAGACTTGGCGTTTGGAAAGACTCCATAACCTGGTTGCGTTCATATTTATCTTATATAACACAATTCGTGAAATTAGGATATGTCTCACCCCCGTCGCTCTAAGTTCTCAAGGGGTGCCTCAGGGATCTATTTTGGGTTCACTATTCTTTCACATATATATTTCCAAAACTGTCATAATTCTTTACATCCTCAATACGCTGATGATACCTCAATTCTAATTACAGACCGTTATACAGATGCCCTAAACACAAAGGTAAATAACGTATTAGAAAATATTGAATCATGGATAGAAACATATATAATTTACCTTAACCTACAAAAAATAAAATACTTTATAATGAATGACAAACGTTAAAACTCCTTCAAGCTAAATATCATATCATCGAACCACATCTTTCAAACTAATATAGTTTTTATTATTATTATTATTATTATTATTATTATTATTATTATTATTATTATTATTATTATTATTATTATTATTATTATTATTATTATTATTATTAGAAGTCATAGAAAATTATTTATTAGAAACTTTCCTTCAAAAACCACCATAAATATCTTATTAGCAAACTTGCATTACATATACATTCCTAAAGATAGAGAAAACTTATTCCAAAATATGTACTAAAAAACTTATATCACTACCTTGTTTACCCGCATCTACTATATAATTTACCGGTGTGGGGATGGGAAAATGAATATCTGCTACAACTCTTAATATATTAAAATATTAATTTTTTATAAAAACTAATTCGTATATTATCTGGATCACGCAATTACTATGAACATACAAGACCACTTTTCAAAATATTATCCATCCTCAAACTCCAAGATATGCTCACTCTTACAATGACTACCCAAATTTTCAAAGTCATAAATGGGATGTCAAATAAATTACTGACAAATTTTATAACGCATAACCAAAATGTAATAAGACCAAATTTACACAGCACAAACTCACATACACTAAGTAAAACAAAGCAAACACTAACCAAATCTTGAAGATCTATATCGTACAGTGGCCATTGTACGATATTAATACCATATTGGCAATGCCAATTGTACGATATTAACATTTTTATCTTCCAAAAAAACGTACGAGAATTAGCAAAATTATCCCCATTTCGTAACCATATCAAAAATCACTTGCCATCAAAATACTAAAGAAAGTACCCGATCCAACCACTTATTTTCCCACTAACTCAAAATCATAAATATTGTTATAACTATTAATGTTACGAATTTTTAGTACTATTACGATTCATATTATTATAAATATTGCCATTATTATTTTTATTATAATATTATTTTTCAAATTATTATTGTTAGTCGTTATTATTATTATTATTATTATCATTATTATTATTATTATTATTATTATTATTATTATTATTATTATTATTATTATTATTATTATTATTATTATTATTATTATTATTATTATTATTATTATTATTATTATTATTATATTATTTTTATTTTTACTATTATTATTATTATTTGTTATTATTATTATTATTATTATTATTATTATTATTATTATTATTATTATTATTATATTATAATTATTAGCTTAAAGTTTTTTCACTATTATTATTGTTATTATTTTTTTATTAGGTTAATATTATGACTTTAATTATAAAATTTCCAATATTCAAAATTTGTTTCTTATTGGATATTTATAATATGATAGTTATTATGTATAATATTAATGGGCTCAAAGGACGAATTCGTATCGCCAGCAGCCCTTTTACAGTGTTGTATCAATTCATGTGTAGTTCACAATATTTGTTTATGTGAATTTGCAACTGAAAAAAAAATTAAATAAATAAAGATTAACGATTATAATTTTATTATTATTATTATTATTATTATTATTATTTTATTATTATTATTATTATTATTATTATTTTTTTATATTTTATATTATATATATATATATATATATATATATATATATATATATATATATATATATATATATATATATATATATATATATATATATATATATATATATATATATATATATATATATATATATATATATATATATATATATATTACACGCAAATGCAATTTGCAAAGAAATTAAAAAGGATAGATTTTATGTATACTTTATTTTTAGCGTAAGATGAGAGTGATACATGAAGCCTGAGAAGAGCATCATAGATGTTGATAATTCAGAACGCGTCTTGTCATAAAAAAATCAAAACAAAAAAATTGAAGTTTTTTTTTTTTTTTTTTTTTTTTTTTTAAATTATTTTCCTTAGTATTAGAATGGATTAAAAGAAAAAAAAAATAGATTCTAAGAAAAATAAAAGTTATTTTTATACTCCTATATATATATATATATATATATATATATATATATATATATATATATATATATATATATATATATATATATATATATATATATATATATATATATATATATATATATATATATATATATATATATATATATATATATATATATATATATATATATATATATATATATATATATATATATATATATAGAGAATCTTCTTATGAATTTATATTTTTAATTTAATTCATTTTGATTTTATATTTTCAAATAAAGGCCTTTGAGCTATTTTAATATAGTAATTCCAAAAATGCGCAATCATAAAAAAATTTATTAAAAAAAAAAAAAAAAAACTCCTAAATCTTAAAAATAGAATGAAAAACATTGCAGTTTTTTTCAGCTCTTCGCTTCTAGGCCTACATGATCTGCAGCAGCCAGTGAGCAAAATTTTTTGTATGCTTGATGTAGGTCATTTACTTTGCCATTCTCTCCTTGTAATGCTCGTTGCAGGTTATGAGTACAGAGCGTGCAATCCTGCGTTTAAATAAATTCGTTCCGTTCTTATTGCATTTTTTTCTCAAATGAATATTTTGAACAAAACACAAATTATGTTTAGAATGTTATTTTTAGACAAATTCCGAACATTAAGTTTGTCTCATTTTGTGGTATTGCAGCCCTACTGTCCTTAAAGTAGAGCCGTCACATATATATATATATATATATATATATATATATATATATATATATATATATATATATATATATATATTATATATATATATATATATATATATATATATATATATATATATATATATATATATATATATATATATATATATATTTTTACCTCTGGTGGGCAAAGGCCAGGGGCCTGAAAAATTTCCACCAGAGAAAGAAGCAAATCGAGATCCTGGTCAGGTTAAAGGCCTACATGACCAGAGACACGGCGATTAAAGGTGTGTAAGTCATAGGAAATTGGGAAAATAGATGAAGGGAGAGTGTTTCAGACTTTACCAGTAGAGTACATATAAGATTGAACTTCTGTTAAGTCTGGGGTCAGAGAGTTGCACAGAGAATGGATGAAACTGTGTAGAATGACGTTTCGCACGAGCTCTTCTCAAAGGAGGAGGTATGCGACGAGAGAGTTCGGAAGAGCAGTGTTCGTTGTAAAAGCGATAGTATAAAGAGAGCAACGCAACAATTCGACGGGCAGAAAGAGATTGGAGAGAATTAGTGAGAGTAGGAAAGTTGATAAGACGAAAAGCCCTAGACTCCATCTTTTCAAGGAGAGCTGAATGTGTGGAACCACCCCAGTTGGGAGAAGCGTACTCCATACAGGGGCGAACAACACTACTATAAAGAGCGAGCAACTGAAGTGGTGTGAAGAAGTTCTGAAGGCGCCTCAGAACACCCAACCTCTGAGAAGCTTGTTTAGAAAGAGAAGTAATGTGATCTTTCCAAGAAAGATCACGAGAAAAAGAAACACCAAGAATATTAAATAGAGATGAAGGTTTGAGTT